>MU951436.1:0-24672 GCA_036418165.1 Cooperia oncophora
GTTTTTAAGAATGATGACATTATCCGGCTCAGCGTTCAGTGCCAGAGATGAAAATAGAACGGCGCTGCTTCTAGAACTGAAAGCCGGTGAGGACGAATCCTTCACTGCGGATGGAAATAGTGGACTCAGAACAGGCGGGGCACCAGGAATAGTAACTACCAGCAGCTTTATGAGAAAAGAAAAAAATAAACATTCCAAGTTATATAATAGATGATAACTCCACGAAGTGTTACAATCGAAAGGCGAGATCAAACAAAAGAAAAATGTCTGAGCCAAAAGAAACATTTTATTGTATTTACTGCAAGCAATTAAAATATTTTGCCACAGCTCAAACGGGTCTGACGGCGATAGTTCCCCCAAAGTGAGCCTCATAAGTTGGGAGGAATTGCCACATTTCGCTAGTCCAAAGGCTTTCAAAGAGCTGCAATTTAGCCGAAGAAAAACTGGGCAATAAGAGCGATACAACCGGCCTGCTCTTCCCTTTCCACTCCCCTGTTTACGACTGCATTCATGGAACTCACGGAACTGATTTCCAACAGTTGGATTTATGTGCTGCACAAAAAGCATCATAAGCTAATCGCGTAAAACATATAGTACGCTTGTAGGAAAGTGGGGGAAGTGACGTCAAACTTCCAGCGCGAATCAAAAATGCCACAAAAAATTATTTTATGTGGCCAGCACATAGAGGGGAAGGGATTATTTCGATCCATCCAAACTAGGTATATTTTCAGTACCAGTGAAGCAAGTAGACTCAAAAGTGGAGGTCTCAACAGTTTTCCCACCGATTTGAAAAAACGACTAGCCTTCACTTTCAATGATTTTCAGTACCTCAGGTCTGATATGGGTCCATAAGGCTCTGAGATACGAGTGTTTAGTGCGTAACTTCTAAAAATCAAGGTTTTGAGGCAATTATCCCCCGTCTCACTCCCATTTCTCCCTCCCCCCGCTTTCAGCTCTAAATGGGCAAGTTTGTCCGCCAACGCTTCGCCTTGGAAGACTTTGAAACCAAAACCTCGTTAACAATAGGAATGACTTCGATCCTGACATTAGTCGTGGTTTGATGATTTCGTGAAATAAATAATAACGTAACCGCTGTTTGACCCAGTTTGAAGCGAATAATCCCTCGCGTTCACCACCTTCCGCCGCCGCCGCGTGAACCACCCTAACCACACCCGGTTCGGGTCATTATTGCAGCACTTCAAAATTGATTTGGCTACCGGAACGGGCATTCGGAGGTAAAAAATCGATTGACCTACTTGAAAGCTTTTCGTGGAAAGGCTAGGCCACAAAAAGATCCATTTTCTAGCCCTTCGTGATCGGTCTAGAAAGGGGCCTTATGAAATGAATAAAAGCGAGGAAGATGTACAAGCAATCAAACAGTGAGAGTGGTGGCGGGCAAGAGGATGGGCTCAGGCCCAAGTAGACTTAATAAAACCAATCAAAAGATAAGAGCTCATACCTCAAAAAGGAAACAGTTTCTTCACGGGGTTACTATCGATCAGTGCATTAAAAATCATCATCTGTTATTGAAAATCTTAGGACTTTTCTATATTGTTCACTATGCAACCATTGCTCACCAGGTTTCAATAATAATACCGCATTCCCTCCCTCCCCCTCCCCCCGAATGAGATTCTAATCCAATTTTTGGAATCCAAGAGCCTTTTTAGGATTCCAAGGAGGAGGAGTAAGGCAAGAAAATAATGTTTGGGAGTTGTCCCAGAGTGGTGACTTCAGAACCAGTGCTTGATAGAGTCGATCAATGGGTTACTGCCTGCCGATTGAAATCGAAGGTGTTTAAACGGGGACGACCGGTTGGTGGGCATCGAAATGACCTAGAGCCTATGCCTGTGCGAACACTCCCTCCCTCTCCACGCCGAAATGCTCATCCATTGCTAGCCGCTAATCGCGCCAACCTGACTGAAATAGCGCGCACTATCAAAACCCGGTGGAGTTGGGCAGGTGGGAGGGGGTATCAATGGGACATGAATGCGTAGATCCCTCGCATTTCTGACGTATAATCAACGTTACAAATCGAAAAAGTTGCTTTAATCAATACCTGGATACTTTTCAAAATACTTTAGGCGACAAAGGTTTGGACGTTAGTATGCCTCCACCACAAATAAAATATTCAACAAGTGAAAAACTCGTCTGGGAGAATAACCAGAATGAGTCTTGTTAAGTGTTGATGGACAAGCACCACTCTTATACTTGAATAGGCAGTTTTTTGGACGGGCAAAGATGAAAGGAAATAGTCCGCCAAAGGCTCGGAGTTTCAGAGAAAGATGAGAGCGGTGGGACAGCCTTCTCAAGCGCCTAAACATACTTGTGGCCATAATCCGTGGGCACGTCGTACATTTGGGAATACCTCAGTGGGGTATAGTTCGTATTGTCGGCTGGAGCAGAGGGTAAGGTGGTCCTGCGAAAATGTTTTGACAATTGATTTTTTCCTGTTTCAATAATGAACTATCCCACATTGCTTGGGAGATTTACATGGGAGGGTCGGTGTTGCTCATCGTTGGAAACGATGAAGGGGTTTCGTTTCGAAATTTTTCCGCACACATTCTCCCCAAGAGGCATGAACGTTCCCTGTTCTATAGCCCGTTTCACAAGAAACTCCAACTCTTACTACAGAATCTGCTCCACCAATTGGAGCTTGAAACATTTGAGGGTTTTTAGGCTCATTACCAACCGAGTTAGATTGGGGACTGGTTGGTGAGAGCGTTCGCTGGAATTCCAACGATGAGTTCTTAAACTAGTCGATTTCCAAGAACGAGACTTGAGACCAACGTCTGGGGCCCTCCAAAACAAAGAAGAAATCGCAGCCGTCAAAAATCAGTCAGGCGTACGCGCCAATCGCGTGTGATAAACCTTCCTGAAAAATATGAACCCACCTAAACTCCATACCAAATACACCCCTCCCTTTACAGCGTCCGTGAAACAAGAGAAATCAACTATCAAAAAATTTTTTCTCTGACCAAATACGACCCCCCCCTCCCTCGCGGTCAATACGACCCCCGCCCCCGCACTGTTGTGATTACCACAACGATGACGTGATCGATGACGTGCTCTGTTCACAAAGGTTAGACCTAATACCTGCGCAGCGACTAAGGACGCAGCCAGTGACCTATGCCGCGAGTTCATTCAGAATCCACAACCCGCTAACCCAACAGAAGAAAATCTGAAGGGGGTTCATATCCCGAAGACCCTCAGAAGTGCACTACATTTCATTCTTCAACATTTAATTGTATTCCCAGGCCTTAGAAACCACAGGGTTGGGTTTTTCACTTTCCGCTGCCATCGAATGACAAAACGTAGAAAGCTTACCAAACAACTAGATATGGTTGAGAGTAGCCAGAGAAAGTACCCCGTAATGTAACCTACTTGAAGTGACGCAGAATAGATATTTCACGAATTAACTCGAGTGGCTCAATTGAGGAAGGCATGGATGTCGGCGATCTGGAGTCCCAAGCTACGCACTTCGACCATAGTCATTCAGCTGCTTATCTTTTTGGGAGCATTTTTCGTAAGCAAGGTGTTACGCGAGTATAGGGACATGAAAGAAGTAAGTCTTCCGTCGGTGACAATCCCTTGTTTGCGAATGCCGGTAAGCACTTCAACTTTGCACTCAAAATTTAGCGGCTTATTGAGTGGGACATGACGTATACAATGGCTTGCGGGGGGCTAACCTGCTGCTATTCAGTAATTTTGCCCTCCTAGACAAACTGTGGTACGAGTTTATACTGCCTCCAGAAGAGTGAAGAGTTTACTTTTGAGGGCGGGGCGATCCGGGATTGAGCTCCAGAAGCGCAACGTCGTAAACAGTGCCACTTGTCAAATAACACGCAGCTCGTCCTCAAGAAATATTAACTGAAGAGCTTAACGGAACACATTGGAAGGGGTATGTAGCAAGCGAATCGTAATGTGGGAGTCGTGTGCGACGTCGCGTCCGCAATTACGACGATTTTAGGTGGTATTGGTCGAGAATAGACAATGTATGACCAAAAATAGATAAGTGTCTACCATGTCCTTGTCTACATGAAATCCGATGCTCCAATCGAAAGGGTAGTGCAAATTAAGGAAACGTCGCGCCCATTGCCGCGCGCGACGAAGCGGCAATTTACGATTCTCTTGCCCGTCTCCCCACTGGAACCTTCGGCTCGAGCAACTACATAAAAAGTGAAAACGATAAAGTCTTTGCCATTAATCAGTCCTTTTGGGCCAGCCAATGTACAAGTCAGTGTCCCATCCTCCCAGACGAATTTGGTACCAATTTACCTTCGAGGAGGGTAGAAGGCTTGCTTGGCCCAGGCGGGAGGCGACCCAGGACCGCGCGGGACAAGTAACCACAAATCTTGTAATAACATTTGGGAACCGACAGCAAAACTGTTACGAGTTGGCGGATGGCTGAAAGAACAACATTTCACCACTAATGCTGAGAAACACGATTTGGCCTCCTCCATGCTTCTCTGGGATGTGAAAATCAGTGAGTTCCGAATTTTTTTACGGCTGACCTCATTGCATATATGTGAGAGAATGCAATCAAAAGCCTCTGAACAGAGGAACGTAGACGATCCACAAATGCTCGATTGGTTTTTAGCGACTTACATTTTCTTTACTCCAAACTGGAATCTTAAAAAAAGACACGTGCACACCGTGCGATTCTTTCAGGCTGAGGGACTCCACCAATAAAACTGTATAAATGGCGTACCAATGAACTCCTGTATACGGCTAGCCTTGTTTTCGGTACCAAACCTCTTAGAACAAGTGGTTGTAGCTCCAATAACGGGCGAGAAACATTGGAACGAGCGGCTCAAGTGGCCGAGAAGTGTTAGACGTAGGCAATTGTCTAGTGAGGAGACCCCAATAGAGGACAAGGACATCAGACACTTTAAGAGGTTCAAATGAGGTAAATGACAATCGACATCTTTTCATGGTTCGATCCGATCATCAAAGAATGTCGATTGACGAGCCTTTATGAGCTATCGTGACCACTTTGGATTGCTGGCAGAGAGTGGGGGAAAACCTTTTTGGACAGTCGAAGTTTCAATAGTACATCGGAACAGGGCGGTTTAATGCGATTATCGCACTAGAGAGTGTGAATGGACGACACTCTATTGAACGGCTGGCGGTTTCAAACCATCCGTTCGGCTCTGACGTCCTGCATCGGCCAACCAAAAAAGTGCGCTGCAAAATTGCAGTCGGAAAATGATGTCTCGACACGCTGAACTCCGAGGTTCGCACAGCTATCTGATGATTCGGCGGATTTCAAGCAAAAAGTGAATGTTTCAAAAACAGATGGCCAAGAATTTTATTTCAAAGAGTTCCAATAAGAAATCGAAAAGCTCTTCGGAATGTTTTGGTAGTGCTTAGCACCTTCGTCAGGCCTGAAATCCCTTCTTTCTATGATACTACACTAAGGTGTCAATTGAGCCCAACGCAGGGGTCGCCTCCTATAGTGGGACTTACGATTTTCTTCTTCTCATTTGACATTCAGATAATTCTGCGAGCGCCTCCGGGACTCAGAATTCTCACGAAAAAATTTATTTATTTTTCCGTATTTTATCGCATATGCACTTCAGTCTAACTCCAAGCAAAAAAAAGGCAAAAGTGACCAGTTTTCCCCTCCGTTTTCGACGTTCAAAATCAAATCGATATGATGTAAATAGGGCCTACCCAGCGTGACCGCTGGAAGGCAGCTAAGGTAAAGGTACAGTATATCACCGCGACCTGTCGAGTCGCAATCAGCGGTTCCCTCCTGCGGCCTTCACACCAGTGGCTGATTCCTTCCTACATCGAGTAGCCTGCTTTGTTAATAACTTGTGTAATGCGCAATTTTTTTTAGCATTTTCATGCGTAAGCCATGAAATAACACACGTAGGATATTGCGGGCTCGCTCCAGCAACGGCAATAGCTCTGAAGAAATGGTAGCCTCTTTCATCTAGTTCGTGCTTAGGCGTGGATTTACCGAATCATGGACATTTTCGACCAGAGCCATCTTAATCGGAACACTATCGGCACTGCTCTTGTTTGGAAGTGCCACGCCAAACGAAGCCGCGCTAACACTCCCGATCATCCGCAGCGAACGAGACCATCGCTCCCTGCTTCCCGTTTCTGCACGGTGCCCATAGACGCGGATCCCATGCCCAATCCACCGGTCAGAAATTTTCAAGAATGTCCAGAAACTGTCGTTCTTAGGGAACACGGGAAATCCAAAGTGCCGTTTAATTGCAGCCAGAAAATAGAAGCAAAGATAAGAAAAATCAGACCTTATTCTTCCAGCGTTCACACGAACTGCTTTTAGTTTGACCTACACAAGCTGACTGGAAGGGGAAAAAACAAAAAAAAACCGGCTTCAAATAGTAAAAAATGGCGAGCGAGCTTGCTTTCCCTCCCCCCCTGAATCACCTCAAAAAATGAATGCGCTAATGTGCGTGTTGCATCAACGAGATAGAATAGTGGAGAAAATGAGAGGTTGCTCAGCCTATGTATGTCTACGAGCCTTGCATTTTCCATCTTGTTTTCCGGATAAAAGTCCTCGGCGCAGATCCTACCGATGCTCATCAGTAATTGAGTACAACTCGCCAAGAGCTAGTTAGAGTTACCTTGAAGAAATCGAAAAAGCAGCTATGCGACAAAACACGATCTAAGGCGATTTATGAAAGTCATTAAGCAGTCGCTCAGCCCTCATTACTGTGAAGTGGTTCCGTTTCACCCCCAACTAAATGGGGAATATATAGCGTGCACGAAAAAGTCAAATAATTCAACAAGCCAAAGTTACTGATATCTCCAACGGCAGGAAATACTTCATTGACTGAATATGACCTTGCTCCCTAGCGAGCAAGGAACGACAACCTCTGATGGGATTCTTCCAACGATGCTGCACCTTGTCTGGTGTAAATCTTAGTCCTGCCCTCTTTTGAGAGCTGCTTCGACTAGTATTTTAAGGGATCGTAGAGAATTTTGAGAAGCAAGTATATTACACCCTCGCTCATGTAATTTCTCGAATTCTCAGTTCAGTTTTCTGTTATTTAAAGGATTAAGGCGAGGAATGTTCAAGATTAAAAACCAAATACAGTCAGAAAGTCACAAAGTGCAGGGGCAGGAGGCTGTTACTGGTTGTGAAGAGAACTGGTGTGAGGGTTGTTAGTGGTCGGCGCACGACGGTCCTCATCTCTGGACCGGTCATCTACAGCGCTGAAAACGAAAATTGCACCGATCGCTAATAATTTTGGCTATCCACGTCGAACTCATCCCAGCGAACTGGGGAATCTCCATTTGGGGAGTCAGAAGAAAAAGTCGGCGGGCGAGGACGACGGATCGTGATCGGCATGCCCCATATGACCGTAACCTAATGAGCAGGTGCCTTTTCGGCTGTCAGCGACGATTGGCGTCATATTGAGTAATCGCGTGCGTAGATTCAAGACAGCGATCTCCTAACGGTACTCATAAAGGTTGTAATGAGGGATTTTGAGGTGAGTGGGTGCAGTATATGCAGGGTACAAGCAAAATCCCTGACCAGCCTTGTCCTGTCATGAGTAACGAGTAGTTCAAACTCCTAACTTTGACCAGAAGAGTTATCCAGTGCCCTGCACTGATCACGAAAAAACCCGTTTAGGGCGCTGGTGTCAATTCGCACCACCGGTTTCTTCATCAGAATCGACAAAAACTCGACTATTAGGGTTATTAGATGTTACGATTACGAATATGACATCAATTTTCGCTGGTGTCATATGTCACCAGAATAGGGCCGGCGCCAACTTGGCGCTGCGTCGTTTACTGCAAAATAGGTTAGTGTTTTGCGTAGGAGGTCAGTTAGGGGGAGCCGATAACAAAAAGCCGCTCACTTTTCACGCGAGCGCCATATAACGCTCTGCTGAGCTTGAGCACGAGGGAGGAGTGATTTTCTACCCACTCCCCGTTCCTCCCCACCCCCTCCCCCTCACGCCCCGAGCTCTGTCTTACGGAGCCTGGAGACAGGATGCTTTATGTTAGCACTTGTGCCAAAAACATGTGTCATATTTGTGACCAGGGCACCTTGAAACCTCCTATAGACACACTTTCAGCAGAATTTTTTTAGTTCTTTTGGCTAGTAAATGTTGATTAGTGCTGAGAACTTTCATAACCCTATGGTGCTCTTAGAAAGGGAGATTTTTTTCAATCAGTCGGAGGACATCCGAGGTGAAGACAGGGCACATCGTTGTTGGGGAATCCCCAATAGGGGGTCGTATTTGGCCGCCAGGAGAGGGGGGGGTCGTATTTGGGCTGGGAAAAATTTATTTTGATAGTTGATTTTTCTCGCTTCACGGACGTTGTAAAGGGGGGTCGTACTTGGTCATTGTTGGGAGGGGGGGTCGTATTCATTAGGTTTTGGCGTTGTAGGAGTGGTGGTTGACTTTCCGTGATTTTCCTGTTACATGCTATATGCCCCCCCCCCGCTCGACAGCAAAATTTTTGGGGTTTTGGGGACAAGTAGGGAACGGGATCGATGAGCAGGAACAGATGGCGGAGGGGGAAGGTCGTACCAACCCCCAAAAAAAAGGTGGGGGTCGTACAGACTCGACTAAAATCCCCAACTAATGATGTGCCCTGGGTGAAGAGCTCCACGCATGGTTCTCACCTGTTTAATACTAGTGGAGTATCTGGCCACTTCCCTGTGGGAGAAATTAAAAACTGAACTTTAATGCCACACATATGTAGATACTGCGAGCACATAGGCGAGAGGGTTTCCACCTACCCGTAGGTCTTGGAGTGGCAAAACCCTTGCTTTTCGTGGGCAGTATTCGATCTGGGATCAGTCCGATCTTGCTATACCTTTCGACAACATGATGGAGATATAGAACTGGAGCAAGAGGGAAAACAGACGACTGCATACTGCAACCGTCATCCAAGCCTTATCCCAGAGCCTGACTAATGTTGTATGCACAATTCATCTCAAGAATAACCTCACCGTATCCAACAATGAGCCCCAGCAAGATGCTGTCTGAGTCAATCAATCACGGAATGTAAGCAAATTTGGAAGCGAGAAGGCTGAGCGAACAGATTTCAGACAGGGATATGTACCTTAGGAATTTTGCGAAACGACGCGAGTCGGATGAGTGCGATATCCATTGTGGAGGAACCTGTTGTGTGAAGCGGGTCAAACCATGCAGATTTCCGCAGATAATACCTGTTCGACACGGTCTGCCCACTTATGAAAAAAGCCAGATTCCGTCATCTGTACTACCTACGAGTTCAGAAATAACAAGCCATACGAGTTCTATCACGGGGACACACTTTGGCCAATCTGCGGCAACTAGAGCGTTGCAGGAGCTCATGCGTTGATTTGGGGATCAGATGAAAGAGGAAATGTCAACCATTTTTATGAAATTATTATTTCATCAAAAAATTGTTTGTTCCTTACATTTAGAGCAGCAGTCATAAACCTGCTGTCTACAGGACATTTTTTTAATCTATATGAGTTTTTGTTATCATTTCTTTGTTTTGCCCATTTTTTTCACACGCCAATCAAATTTATTTTATAAATTTGGAGCATTCAAGTGAGTTTAGTGTTTGATGTAGGTGTTTTTTGTTCGTATTTCAATGCCAAAATACTACTTTTTTCATCTTACATTTTTCCAGCTGGGTTCAAATAATTTTGGAGGTACTCAATCACAGCTAGTTGCCGTTAGACAGCGTTCAGACTTCGGTAGCGCTTCGGTCGCGCGTTGGACGCGACGCGACAATCCGCATGCTTCGACTGCATTGATCGCGTCGAACGCGCGACCAAAGTCGCATACGCCGTCGCGAGTCCTGAACGCTGCTCTCAGACAGAATGTCATTCATATGGTGAGTGGGTCGAAAGTTCTACTTCAGGAGGCATGAACAGAGTTTATTTTTGCATTTTCAACAGTTAATTCGACTTCATTTGGCTCCATTATATTTACTACTGGCCTGGGAAAGAGTTTGCCAGTGCGGGAATTTGCGCGACTTGCTCAACTTAGGGCTGCGCCGGAATTCTGGCTCTGCAAGGCGTATCAGAAGGCTGCTCATCCATGGGATCTAACCATGGAACCTACCTTTGAGGCAAAACTCACTGTATATATCGCTAAGATTGTGGGTAACGGAGCTCAGATAGAACAACAAAGTGCGAGGCAATTGATTACTAGAGAAAAGGTGCAGAAAGAGTCCGTCCCTTTAATAGGATTCCATGCCGATCCCAACTTGTACGTGCATGCAGTGAAGGGAAGGCGTGGTTGTGCGCATTTCCACCCTTTTTAACAGAACGATATAAGTTCTTTTATCTTATCGCCTCACTCTCACCGTTCGAAATAGGGAGAGCTAGCGTAGTGGCTACTAGCTAGTAGCTAGCAGTCAGTGGGGGTGGCCATAGACCTAAGGGGTGCCCATAGGCCTGATTGGTCAGCTTCCAGTAGAGTACTAGCCAAGTATCACTTTTTGAAGGTAGTTTGGGGGGGGTTGGGGGGGGCGTTCCGAATCGTCTTCGCCGGATCAATCTGAACGCATTCGAGATGGTTATTAGCCTCATTTTATCGCTGCGGAAACCTTTAAATGCACGCGTCTATCGCGGGGGTCGTGACATTCCGAACTGTCTCTTCCGATAATGTGACTTGATTTTTCAAAGCTTATGAAGCTACAAGGTATTTATTCCAAATGTTATTTCAGATCTTTAAAATCTTTCGACCTCCCCTGAATAGATATTTCGGAGGCTATTAATTGATTTTAAATAACATTTTATCATTAATTGCGATCCGCAGGTCTATATTACATTCGCAAGAAATGAAAAAAAGGAAAAGGAAAAATGCAGGCCGATTGGGTATGTTTTGTAGGATGAGAACGAAATAAAAAAAGCTCAACTGAAAATTGAACAATCTATAATAAGATGTCATTGAAGTCATGCGAGGCCCTGCAGTTGTTTGTGATCAAGGCTAATCATTCACTGAGTCGCCAGACAGATTAGTGACGCTGTCGGAACGCCCGTTCTTATTAAAATCCCTGGATTAAGTGGTGAAACGAAGGCGAGCGTGCAGATCGCGTTCGAAGTGTGATAGAATAGGAGAGCGTTATGTCTTCCCTACATGGCGAACCTTCACATTACGATTCCACTCCCCATATCCCAAACACGGGGTGGGCATTGCAGATTACATCAACAGGGCGCAGGATGCATTTGCCGTCGATCTTACTTAAAACATTGGCCTCCTCTCTAATGTTCCCACGGAAAAATCATGCTCAACAATTGGCCCCAGGAACGGCAGATATTCCTCCAGAAGCGCCGCGAACGGTGCAGCTTTAAAATGAAGGCAAGTGGCCCACGCCTAAAAATCTCATGGCTTACTGGAGTGTAGCAATGAACAGGTGCCTGACATACAGTCCGCGAAGATGTGGTAGAAATGCATCGATTTGCGAAGAAGATAATCGTACTGAATTCTGACATGGGAAGGGGCATTTTGATCTTCATTGCTTCCCATTATACCTTTATCTTCCACAAGTATCAGACAAATATTCTTTACAAACTTTTGCTGGTATAACTTCATGGCTTCACAAGATTTCACAGATCTCTGCTTGATGGTTCGTCACGACTATGGGAAGAAGCGGAAGAGCGGATCGCCTCATCTTCAACCGAACTCTCAGTCCCGTCTTCAAGCTTATTGATCAAACCATGAATCTTCCTATGGAATTCCTTCGAGCCATTTGTCACTCGTCGCTCAACGGACCGTGTCATGATGAGTATTGTTCGAAACAACGTCGAAGGTAGCGGTGAGCTGAAAACGGACGCGAATGTTACTGACGCTATGGTGTAAGGAGGAAAAAGTGGCGGAAGCGCGGCGAAACCGTCGAGAAATGGGTTCTCGTTTGTTCCAGCTCACGAGGACAAGATTCGTCGGGATTATAAGGCTGAAAGCCAGATAAGAGCAAGATGAAAGCGTATAGCTAAGTCAAATAACAGACACCTAATCACTGCTGGAGTCATGTGAAGTCAGGCGGAGAGTACTTGTGCAACGCCAGCATTTAGCTTCTCTAAACCTCGCAACTTAAGTTCTCTGCGCGAGTACCAGTGGTAAGGTTGTCCACTGCTGCTCAGACCCCTATGCTCGATCAGGGCATCGACTTCTTAGGATAATAGGCGATGTTCACTCTAAGAAACAAATGATTAGCATGAGCAAGTAGTGGCCGATGCAATGTTCAGACAAAGGTTTCCACAATTTAAGAGTGTCAAGGCGATTTGATCCGAGGAGTGAGGCGGAACTGAGAAGACTAGCCATGGTGGACAACCGCTTAGTTCGATCCCTGCACGGAACTTGCCTTTCAATCCTGTGAGCAGGTCCAGCATTCTTTTAGGAGTCCCCCGACGGGATCATAACTCGCTAGCTAAGAAGGGGTGGAGAAGGAGGGTGAGCATCTAGAGGAGTCAGTAGTCAACATCCAATAAAGCAGTCAGTAGTAGTGTAAGAGACAATTATAATAAAAAAGTTGGCGCAAAGGGACAATCAGTTCGCAACAAATTGCAGTGTTTTTTCTCGCGAAATATAGAGGCGCTACTTGGTTGAAATTACTATAGTGGTGTAAAAGCACCAACTGATTGGTTTTCCATGATAACTATGACGAATCAGAAATGTGACACCAGGTGAGAACAAGCGTCATTCACCGTGCTCCACATAATACAGTATCACAGAAGAAAGATTGTGACTACAACAATCGGTACTGCATTGCTACTATGTCCTATATGTCTATAGGAAACTAGTGGCAACTTCTTGAAGCTTCTGCCTGAATATTATAATTTCACAGAGCTAGTCGTTGAGAAATTGGGGGGGGGTGTGGACAAAGGTAGAGAAGGTCTCAAAAGCTCGATCGAAAGAAAAAGAAAGCAGAATCACATGAATTAGTATTTCATTGGGCTGCAACAAACTCGATTTAGCAGCTTCCTATTGGAGCGGAGGAAAAGCTGAAGCAAAAACGGTATCGTGGCAGGTGGCTCGCTCAACAGGCGATCCATGGGTCTAATGCCGAAACGGCTCTCCTTGGGCTAATCGGGTCTTCTAAACAATGCCGAGACTTGATATCTGATACTTGATTTGCTTTTGTTTTGAAGGGAAAAAATGCGCACTATTTCCCTTACTGCCCCCGCCATCCGAATCAGCCGTTCCTGACCCGACTTTTTTCTCAACGTGGGCAGAATTTGTTGAAACTTGGCTCCGAGGGGGTAGTTGACTTCTTAACACGACATATCGCACACCGCTTTGAGCAGAACCTCCTGGCGCTCCCCTCAGCCCGAACCTGAATAGGGCCACACCACAAACAACAACGGCGCCAAAATACCCCAAATCATTGGCGCCTGTGGCGCGGGCGCCAGGAAGTTTCGGGCTGAGCGAATGTGATATTCGTATTCTGGAGGTCAAATTACCCCAGGAGACAATATTTGAGCAAAATATGCCCACGGAGAAAAAAGTCGGTCAGGAACTGGCCTGATTTCGGATGACTGGGGCAGTAAAGGGTAAATAGTGCCCAAAAATATACTGACTGAACCAGCTGGCCCGTACAAGTCGGTGTGTAAACCATATTACATTCAATGAAGCCCTACGGCTATCGAAGAAGAATTCGTGGCGTATCCGGAAGACAGCGAAAATTTTGACCTTATAGCTTCAAGCATTCATACTTACGCGCTTCACGCCAAATTCTTTAGCCTTGGTCTCAGCTCTAGGAGCTCCACTTCGAGGAGTTCACGAAGCAGTGAGAGCGAGAAGAGAGACGGTGAGAAAAACAGGAAGAATAACACAGTTTTCAATGAAGATGCTCGAGCAAGCGAAGACCACGAGCGGGCTGAATCCATCTCCAGTGCAGTAAGGCAACACATGATGCCTTCGAGCACGAAAAAGAGAGGATTTTTCGATTTTTTATCGTAACAGTTGAATATCCTCAATCGCAAAAAACGTTGTTAATATGTCAACAAAACCAAGAGCGTCTCTCGAACTTTCAGAAATTCAGCGGGAAGCTAGGTACATAATTAATAAGTACTTAGCCTCTGTTGAAAAAAAGCCCAAATCATAATAGAAAGAATGTATGGAGGCATTTAGCGCTGATTCGGTTTCCATTTTCTATTTCCTACCTATTTTCTGGTCATTTTCTGACATTTCCCGTTCCATAATTAGAGCTAGAAAACAGCCGCGGCGGCTTAAAAACAGTCACATTCTCTTGATCGCATAGGAAATGCCCTTGAAGTAATGCTCGTTAAGAAAGGTGAAGAAGTTTCAATTGCCCAGAATATCGTAGTTAGGGCAGGGTTAACGTGATCGGTTCGGAAAGCGACGTTGTTGATTCGTCTACCATTTCTGGTTGTGTGACTGCGACTTATCCGTAAAACGTCACCAGGTCTCACTCTACAATCTACCACAACTGCAATTATCCTCAGTTTCTGCCAGTCTGCTGCAGATCCTGAACTATTCTTTTTATACCGAAAACTCGGCAAGTCAGGGATTTCGATACTAAATGTACTACCCTACGAGAACGACATCGGTGCTTGAGACTTTGGAAGCCTTTCATATCTGCCGAAGAAGTAGCTGAACAACCAAAAATGAGTACATGGCCATCACAAGTGATTTCCTTGCTCTTACACCTTCAAGTGGTCTTGGAAACCATCAAGTAATGCACATGTGGCGTCTAGAGTTAGAATGATGGTTCCATAATCCCTTGTTCAGCGCGCTGAGAGGGAGTTCAAAGCTGGTGGAATGGTTTCTTTACTGGGACGTTCCCTATTTGACTCAAGAGATGTGCTGCAGCTGGCCTAGCATAATGGGGAGCCTGGTCGGGTAAGCATAGTTAGGGAGCAAGCCACTTTCAGATCGCAGAAGAAGACGATCTGTGTAGAGAGTTTCACCAATAAAGCCATTTAATACGGCCGATAAAAACTGATCGGCATAACAATATGAAACAATTCTTCTACAGATACAGTCTTTGAGAGGATGAATCTGGAGATCTGATCAGGAGAATACTCTATGGGTACAACTGGTATTGCAGGCGAGCGGCCAGCCAGTCGGCCTGTCATCAGACTGGGATCGTTCCACGCAGGCTTATGAAATTCGGATCTTTCCGGAACCACATAAAATGGGACCGGACTCTAGTGCAAGGATAAAAACGCTGCTTACAAAACGAGAATTATTGCGAAGGCCAAACAGCATTCGTGACACAATCGCTGTGAATGGAAGTGGGACGCACGGCGCATCCCAAGGAAAGAGTGTAAATCGGTGAAGAACTCATCCTTCATTCTACAGTGATATTCCCACAAAAAATTCTAGTTCGGTAACCCAATGAAAGCAAATCACAGGAAAATGAAGGTAAACAAAATCAGACAAATAAATAAAAGAAGAACGTCATGGATTGAGCAGCAGTTTGAACAAATTTCACAAGAGACGCGACCGACTCAACGAAAATATGAAGGGCATGGGCTAGGTATTGAGCGGAGTGGTTGAAATGGCCAAATAGCAGAGAGGGCCAACCAGCCGTAATGAACATAACGAATAATAGGCTCGCAGCACTCATATTCAGAGCGGCGGCCGTCCGTGTTCCGATTTGCATTTATTGCCTGTGGTACACTATATTCACAGTTGAATCCGTTGGCTGCGGCTCATTCTATGGAATTTTTGGGGTTCTATCCATATATCATTCAACTGCTATTTCTTCGTCAGCGTCAGAATTAGAAAAAAATCCGCTCACTCCAAACATATGTGTCCAGTCTTCAATTAAATAAGGTCGTGATAGATAGTGATAAGAGGCTTTTCACCCTTGGAGGATATTACTAGGAGTTGCCATAGTGAGCGCTTACAAAATGTTCAGGAACAATCGATAGGCAGGTGAGTGGAAGCGAAATTAGGCAGGCCATAACTGGATGGTCGTTTGAGCTCGGCTATTGTTGAAACGATCGAAGAAACTCTATAAGAAAACCTGGAAAACCTTCTGGAAGATCTCAGGCAACAAGAAATAGCTCTTGGTAAAGGATTTCACTTTGTCGAAGTTGAGGCCAAAGAACAGCTGCAGAAGTCAATGTGTTGCTACTAGTAATAGGTAAGCGATGAAGTAGATAATTACGCGATGTTGACGAGCTTCTTTTCAATGGCTTACAGCCTGCGCCTAGCATTATTGATAAACAGCAATGAATTATCAGTACTTTTTTGGTAGATAAAGGATGAAAGGATTTAGTTAGTTAAACCTTTAGATGCGGCACGTATTCTGCCTTGTATTCAAAATTGTAGGGGCTTATTGAATACGATGTGGTCTATACAATGACTTGCAGGGGCCAATTTACAAGTACGAGTTCTTACCCGCTCAGACGGAGCTGCCATCAGCTTATCGCCTTCTGAAGCCTTCGAAAGAAAGGAGGTCTTTTGGCCTAGGCGGAAACTGGTCCAGGGTTTGACCCCTGTCGCGTGATAATTGTGACACATGCCATTACACCACCTCCGCCTGCTTTTAGAAGAAATTCTAGAATTTCTTTGAAACTTTGCATTCAAGATTCCAGCCAAACGAGGCTTTCTCTGCTTGACACTGAAGAAAGCCTCTAAGATAGCTATATCCCAACATGAAAATACGGAGGAAAAAAATTAGCTGAAGGTGACAGCAGAGGAGTACGAGAAGGTTTCGCAGTAGCCCAGCTGCATACAGAATTTGAAGCAGAATTCGGACATTTCTGAAGTGAGAGATGAAGTTGAATAATTATGAAGTATTTGCTTGATACGCATGGCGTACCAACTTTCACCGGACTTGTAGGTGTCCACGGTTGCGTCATCGCCGTGTTTCGTTCACCCTTCCGAACAACAGAATCTAGCTAGACGGCATTCCTGCGTGCTTTGTGTTTTCTTTTTTGGCTCGTCTTAGTATTCATGCTTATAGAAGACGAAGCCAATCCCATTGCAGAGGATCTAGAAAACCTGAAGCTCCCAGCGTTCATAGAGGAACCGAACCAGTCTATCCTAAAAAGGCCAGTCTTCCGAGAAAAGGGCTTCTTGGCAAATTCCCAGCACAATGTTGTTTATATAGTTGTAACATCCCGCCAGCTTCACAGCACGGATCTCACTGGTCCTGAGAAGAAGAAAATATGAAATTCTACGAGTCACTGAACGAGATGAATCAATTCGTGAAAGGCAGCTTCTGAAGTGCTGGCCTAATTTTATACCATTTCATTTTGATGGACACACTTCATACCGAGGGGAACTTTCCCACACTATTCTTCACAAAACCGAATAACTAACCAGTATAACAATTATACCTCTATAATATAAATATATACATTTATTTATTTATTTATTATGCACGCAAGCGTGCGCTACAATATCCACGTAACTGGATGGATTAGACAACGAAACATCTAAGCGATATAGAAAAAAAACAGCAACAAATTCGGTAACACAAATATACACCAGTAGCAAACTCTCCCAGACCCTATCTTCTAGAAATCCTCAATGCCTATCAGAGTGAATAGATCCAACTTCCCTCAAATTCATTTTGAACACGTCGGTATTTGGCGCCTTCTGTAGGTCTGCTGGCAGTGACTGGAGCCATCTCGCTCCAGGGAAAAATAATGAGTTGAATACTTTAGATCGATGGGTGTACAGTCCTCATCATTGAGCCGGAAACCGGTTGATAGCGTGTCAGCCAGTATGAGTGTCACGGGCACAGCATTGGTTGGGAATCCACATAGGGGGGTCGTATTTGGCCGCCAGGAGAGGGGGGTCGTAATGAGTGCGGTAGCCAGTATCGAGCAGCGCAAAGGTGTCAGTGTGCTGAATCCTGTGTAGCGGAACTTGCTTCGTAGAGAACTCGGATATGTAAAAAATAGTACAAAACTTTCAACCATCAAACTAATCCGAAATAACTGGAATTATTAATAAGTCGACAACATCTCGTAAGTCCGTTGATGACTAAACAGTACAACTCATACTCTGGTTCGTTGCGGATGATGGGGCGTGTCCGCGATCACGCTTGGCGCTGAGCCAACCTGTTTTTTTTCGACAAACGACAGGACTACCATATCGTTCGATCATACGTTTTCAGTAACTTCTCCTTTATCGGAATCAGCAATTGGCGGAGCACAGATCTGGCGGCGTCGACACGGACACGCTACATCATCCGCAAGGGAAAACACTGTAAACAAGTGCACGCCATTCGCCATGGACCTCCCTGAATCCTACACACACATTTGCTCGCGTGGACAGACATTACCAGCAGTTGGCACATCCCAAACATTCTGCGCGGCCGCTCTCAGTGCGCGGCGCATCCAAAGTCAGCGTGATCGGCGCTAAACGAACCATATTCTGCTCCTGCTCCACCACAGGATACGTTTTTCATGCGTTCCTGGTTATTCGAACACGCTCACTTGAAACGGTACACAGGAAACGGGTTTTTCGCGCAGCTTGGAGTACTGCGCAAGAAGTCCGCATCGCCAGATCCTGCCAGATCTTATGAATCCCGAGGACTTCCGAAACAGTTCAATAGGTTTTTAGAAAGAGCAAGTCTTCATACACTCGAATCCGTTCTCAGATTTGTGAAATGTTGAGTTACAAAAAAATATATTGATTCAAACCTGTTCCTGAAATAAAATCCCTATCGAATCCCCAAGGCAATTTCTCTGTGATTTTTGCGACCTTCATGAACATTTTAGTACTTTTAGGAAGATCAAACCTTCCTCTACACGAATACGCTTTCCTCTTCCCCATAGGTCCGCTTTTGAGGAAGTTATGGTCCTTCAAAGACACCCTACTTGCTGAAAATTTGTTTCCCACGGCTGGTCCTGCCCAGAATTCCCTTCCTCTTGGTACCTCGGCGCCGATTCAAACGGGTGCGCGCGGGAAAGTTATTCAAAGAGGTTACCTCGGCTCGTTTAGGCTGTTATGCATTTCTTTTTGGTTTTCTTTTCTGTTATGACACTTTTTGTATTTTTTCTTTTCAATCACAGTCTCCTTTATTCGCCTAGAGTTTCAATCCTGCTTTATTTTGGATGCTTTTCGTCGCAGGTTCGAGCTCATAATATTTTTTTCTTTTCTTCTTTTTACAAACGGCAAAAAAAGGGGGGGGGTCGTACCGAACCCCCAAAAAGGGGGGGGGGGGTCGTACAGGCTCGACCAAAATCCCCATCGAATGCTGTGCCCTGATGAGTGGTGCACATGCTGCAAGCCCGTTCTGCAGCCTTTCTTGTTGGAAAACGCGTATCGACAAAAAAGTGGTGAGAAAACGAGTATACGATCGACATGAATACAGTTCATATAGCTTGCTCGCCTTGAAAATAATAGTGGAGAGCGGGTTTGGCAACCAGAGCGCCACCGCAGTCCACCGCACTGAAACGCCCCGCGAAGTACGTAATGATGGATCTGTAGGACATTGATAAGGGACAGCGAAGAAAAGCGCCCCTCGTTGGGCTAATATCTCAGTAACTTACAGGCTACCGTCTTTAACTCTCCTTAATAAACTTAAAGCAGAACACAAGATCATTACAATCGCCTTTTATTAATAGCGACTTCAGGTTGAAAGCTGTAAGGGCTCTTTACAAGTGGGTAAACCACGTGGGTATGTCGGGATGGGATACCATCTGTACATCAAAATTCTGGTGAACGTTTTGCTGAACGTTTTCAACTTAATAATTTTCTGATATAAGGGCTCCATATCTGGATATAGTAGCTGGTTCAATATGAGCTTGGGCCCTATATTCTGCCTAGTTTTTGCCATCTTTTCATTAATTTGGGCTGTTTCTTCTGAAATCTCCATTTCTGGGCTTCGTAAGCACCCAACGTGCCCACTATGAAGCGATTAACCTGCCCACACTTCGATACTGGGCACGGGACTTTGAAAGAAATTTCATTCACATGGGTTAGATCACGGACTAGACTCCGGTGTCAGGGCAAGCTCAACTCAGAAATCCTGAGTAAGGTTGTCATAATCCACGAAATCGCTTCAGGCTAAAATCTTGACAAGATTGGACGGATCTGACCATAAGACTGGGGAAATCTCCGATCGAAAAGTTATCTCTTATTTTGAGTACGGCTATTATGTTTAGTTTCCCCTGGTCAAATTTCCCCTGAATTTCCCTGATAAACGCAGGCCTCCTAAATGATTGACGGTCTCGGCAATCATTGAAGCATATCTTGTGCTCACTGTTTTTTTTACATTGGGTTTTGAACTTTAGGCCATTTTATGCTATAAGAATTTATTGAGGGCCTCATAGTCTCTTGGAGTCCCAAAATCCTCCTGGAATTGTTTTATAGCTCTTCTATTGTTCAGCATTTAAAAAACTGAATATAACTCATTTCAGCCGTATAGGGTAAATGTGTAGTCTGAAGAACAAGCTTAGTTCCTAGACTCAATTGACTGGAGTTGAGTGGATGCGATATCTCGCACACGCAGTCCACATACGCTTCCATTTCGCGAGGGTCGCAATAGCCGTGGTGTCTAAGGCATTCATGAGCGCAGTATGGTTACTTCGTGGGTATGTCCCAGCTAGAACTAACTACCGACGCTTGACGGCTGTGTTAGACAGAAACACGACCACCAGCGTGTCAAAATGAAAATAATTCTCCAAAAGCACGGTCCACCACCACGCTTACTTCAAGTACACGGCCCGCCTACCACACTTCAGGGATTTCTAGTGCATTTTCGATGCAGCGCAGTGCGTGCTAATGACAACCAGTTCGGGAGGTCTGCGCTATGCTAAGTGAAACAGTAATGGGTAAATGTGCAAGATGCTCGAGCAGGCGAGTTATTAGTAGAGATTTATCTCACATCCGAAACGAAGCACCACACTAAAATAAGGTACCCATAGGATCATGTCAATTATCACAACAATTTGTTCAACATTTTGTACATTCACTGAAGTCGTACTCTTGCTTGGAGGGTAAGGCATGCGACATCCGTCTTGGTAGTGTCGTCATGAAGGATATTCTGGACCTGATAGGGAGCGTCATCCTTCAGTAAAGAAATGATGGCGCTGTACGGCGAAAAGTCTAGAAGCATGTCCATCTTCTGTCGTCCAGTCTTTATCGGACAAGGGATGCCATTGGTGCAGGCGTCCATATTCTTCCTGTAAATTTTTCCGTGATTCTGACAGCGTAACCTCCAGCTCTTATCCTCCCAGTTCCCAGAACACTAGAACGAAACGTGTCGAAAAAAACTGACAGCATTCCAAAGGTAGGAATGGAGCTCCAGTTGCACGTTGTCGTCCAACTCCAGAGGTTTATCGTCTGCTTCAAATTTGGTGATCCATAGGTCGTCTTTGGGTTGTTGATGTCACACTTCAGGACCAGAGGTTTACTCAAATGAACGGGGTACTCGTAGTTGCCTAAATTAAAATTTTTTGAACTTTTATCTCATCGGAGCTGATAATGTGCTAGTAGATCGCAAGTGGCTATGGACTGCTGAAGGCACATAACCTCGTCATCCGGGCAGTTGATTAGGGCGGTCGTCAACGGGCCGCAGCGCGTGCCAGGAACTATTTGCTTTTTCCAGGCTAATTTAGTCATTTTTTCCCTTGTGAAGATAAGGAGCTGCTAATCTGGGAAAAAGTAGCCAAAACAGTGAAAAGTTGGAAAAAATGACTAAATTAGCCTGGAAAAAGCAAATAGTTCCTGGCACGCGCTGCGGCCGTTGACCGACGCGCCCTAATCAAGCTGGCCCGGATGACGAGGGTGTAGTGTGCTCGCCAGAGATGCTAAGGCTTATAAAGGGTTATGTTTGGCTCCGCGCTAGCACGTTTTCCACCAGCTGTTGTCGCCTGCCAGTTTCCACAACTGGTGGTGAGCAGATTGGCGTTGCGCCAAACCCGCCCCTCCCCCTCAGGAAATGCTGTTGCGTCCGTGAGAGAACAAGACTGTGAGTGGTTATTGACTGCTGAAGACACGTACTAGGGCGCAAATAATGATGGGAAGCATGTTCTCTAGAGTTTCTCTCGATGCCTCTCACCCAGTTGCCTTCACCAGAGGATATTCGCGGCACCAGCTCTACCTGCTCTAGATAGAAACGATACCAGTCTTGCCAGGCTAAGGCTGAATACACCATTCCACGGCAATTCGCCGAACTGTAGGAAAGTACAAAAAAGCCTTACGGTCATTCCCAATGTGAACACATCCAAACAAGCGAAATGCGATCCGTTAACCCCAAGGGGACTACAGCGATGAAGAGCGGCATCTGCGACAGCCAAGTAGCCTACTCTCCAGTACAAGTGGAGTTGGGCACTCATTCAGGTCGAAAAAATTGAGAAAAGCAAAAAGCTCCTTTAAGAAGGAAGCCACTTCTGTAGAACAAAACTCCTTAACCATTTTCATCGAAAGGAGTTGCATTGTAGAAAGTGATGGGGCCGCTGTTACACTGATACCATAATGGCTTGGTGTCGGTGCCATTGGGCCAGGTTGTGCTGCAAGCGAGTGACGTGCTGAAGGCGGCAAGAAGAACGGCTGCTGTCCTGACGAATCATCCTAAATACTCACTATAGCGTTTGGATATGAGCATCTTCATGAATTACGAAAAAGGAATAAGGCATGCTAATGGTGAACAGGAACTGCGAAAGTTGGAGTTCCATTGCTGCTGGTCACACAAACGGCCTCGAGAGCAAGGAAACCTGGATAAAAGTCTGAGAATAAATAAGAATTGCGAGCTGTCCCGGTGAATACAGGCTCGGTAGCTTTCGAATATGATCAAGATAACAACTATTTTAGAGCCGGAGGAAGCTGAATCTAGAGCACTGACCGTGTATCAGTATCGCCTTACGCATAAGTTCTTCAATTTCGAGTGACCTTATCGGGAGTGGAGAACAAAGAAGTGTATGCTGAGTGAGCACTGATGCTGCACATAAACGTTTGTCTATTAAAGAATGCAAAAAATTGCACTATGGCAAGCTACTCACCAGAAGAAACAGTCATAATGTATAAGGACTGGGTGAATTTCGGGCCTTTTGTTTTTGCTACATCAAGGCGGTAACGCAATCTTGTTTCAGGGTAGACCTCCTACAAGTGGCTTCAGTGCGTCAGCGACCGTGATGTAGACTCTAGTAGCTGCTTTTTATTTCTCCAAACATGTTGCAGTGGGTGCTTCTAGCAAGCTTTCCCAAATATTCGCGCCTTAAAGGCAGTTGGCACGATAATTCCCAAGACGACTAGGATCAATACTTTTCTGGCAGAATAGAAATCCGCGACCTTGGGCAAGGCGCTGCTTAGCAGTTTTCCCCGAGGAAAGTGCCCTTATAAGGGCCCTATCAAGCCACAACTTTACGTCCCAAACGCCCGCCACGCCCCCCGCCCACAAATGGACGACCGTTCCTGACGCTCGTATTCATTCATTTGCTAAGCAAATTATGAAGCGAAGGGATTGGTATGAAGCGGCCGTGATGCTGCATGCATACATGGGTACACATATGCAGCCGTATCTTCGGTAGCGGTGATTGGTAAGATGCCTACGGGAAACTCGTCCGAAATCGATTTACAAGTCACTGAGAACGGAGGCTTTTTCTTCGCAGGATTTTTTCACTCCGTTCTTTCGCCATTTCCCCACTATACAGCGCCCTACTAGCATTTTAGGCTAAGTAGGAAACCATCGTGCCAACTGGCCTTTAAAGAACACCGATCGCAAGTGGGAATTACGCGCTCCATGCATGAGTTCTTCGGAGCATATAGATGCAACAGAGAAGGCAAAGGCAGGCAAAGCATACACATGAGAGACGCAGAAGAGGCTCCTCGCGCAGCAAAAGAGGAAACAACCGCGCGTGCTTGCACAACTCTGTGCAACAAAAATAAATGCGAAGCGAGGAAATCAATTGCAATAAAGTGCAGTAGGTCCTAAGTTCAGAGAAGTTACGTGATAACTTAAACTTTTCTGTAAGGTAATGGCGCTAAACTATGGGCCGAAGATGAAGGACAGCAACTGCCTGAGCTTTGAAATGTCGAAAGAGCATGATGCGAGCCGGAAGAGGGGCTCTTCGAATGGGAGGGGACCATGAATGTACCGATTTTATCACGCATGAAAAGTTGAATGTGTGAGGTCACCATGGTCAAAGAGCGCTAGTAGGCGACCAAAGCGGCAGAAAAGACACGAATGGAACTGAACTCATATTCTGCAATGAGGCTGACCGTTTCATTTCGTTTCCTGGTCATCTGTACTTGGAATGAGGTTAAAGTATACTCTGACTGTTAAGTCGAAATTAGTTAGCTGTATCAACTCAACTGTAGGTAACCAACGCTGATAATTCAGGTACCTGGAACTGGAAATGCACTTTTTTCCGTGTAAGACACTCGGGAAGTTCTAGCCGAGAAGGGAACTTGTGCGATTTATATCCAAAAAAATAAAGCATTTGTCTGTCAACAACAGCAGCAACGTGATATGAGAATCAATCTTTTTTTGTGCTTACTGATGAGAAGGTCGAAGCAACTACGTTTTCCCGAGGTGGGCGCAGGTTTTGATAAGCTCATAGATCATTAGAACAGCTCATAGATCATCTCTTGATAATGCCGTCTTCGAGTACGCTGATATCGGTAACTTGCCAATAAACGGAACGGCTGTTGCCACTGATGTAGTTCAGCATTTGAGCTTCTGAAAGGCATGCCCCTAGAGCATGTCAAGGGCAGGTTTTCTACACAACGGTCAATACCTACGAATGAACCAGCTCGAATCCTTCAAAGGAGGAGACCGGCACTATTGAACACTCTTCCT
>MU951443.1:0-13626 GCA_036418165.1 Cooperia oncophora
TACCTCTGTCCAGATTTCTTGACTTTTTCAGTAGCTGTAACCTCACGCAGTACGTAACGCAGCCCACACACGGCCGCAACATTCTTGATATCATACTATGCTCATCACAGATTATTGCTAATACTAAGGTATTACCACCCCTCTCTTCTTCAGACCATGGGGTAGTTTCGTTTGAAATTCTCAAAAAGCAACGTATCGATGACCCCACAGTCACTTTACCGCTTCCTGTCCCGAATTTCAGCAGCGTAAACTACAATTCATTGAACTCCTATTTTCTAAGTGTGGATTGGCTCACCTTGTTTGACAATTTCACATCAGCTAGCGATGTCTACAAAAGATTCTGTAAGCAACTATACATGGCCTTCTCTCATTTTGTTGAGTTCAAAGCTCCTCAAATGACTCGAACAAAATATCCAATACATATTAAGGAACTTAGCCGCTCAGAAAGAAAGATTATTTCTCTCTCTTGACCGTCCATTGGAAGATAAATTCTACAAAAAGGTGTGTCGGGACCTTGACGGCCATGTAAAGAAATTTCTCTCCAATCGTGAACATCGCCTTACGAGAGGGTCTAATTTAAAACGGCTTTTCCACTATATTAGACAGAAATCGAGAGATAATTCAGGGTTACCTACTTTGCTTGATGCCTCGGGCAAGAAATACGTTTCAGATATGCAGAAAGCCAAAATATTGGGCGAATACTTTGCTTCCATATTCTCCAGCACTGGCTCTGAGCAAAGCGTACCAGATGTTAGGGGCATTCCACAAATAAAGAGCAGACTTTCGGGGATCTTCTTTCACCCAGAAGATGTCCGGAAGATGTTGGAAGGCATTAAACCTTCCACGTCTGAAACATACGATGGGATCCCCCAGATAGTCTATAAAAAATGTGCTTCATCCTTATGCCTGCCATTAACACATATTTTCAACATTTCTATGATTCTTGGTGAGGTACCCGATCTGTGGAAAGAAGCCTTAGTCACTGCCATACCTAAATCTCCTAAGGCTGCAAACATCTCCGATTTTCGACCGATAAGCATTACGCCTGCCCCAAGTAAGCTAATGGAGAGACTGGTCAGGGACAAGATACTGGGTTGGGCTGAAAATCAAAGATTTTGATTCCAAAAGAACAACATGGTTTCTTGAGTGGGGCTTCCACGGTCTCCAATCTATTAGATAGCTTATTTGACTGGCAATCCGCTCTAAACAGTGGCAAATCTGTAGACATAGTCTTTGTTGACCTGTCCAAAGCATTTGATAAGGTCTGCCACCGTAGATTGCTAATCAAATTACAGCATCTGGGGATTTCTGGGCAGCTTCTAGATTGGCTGAGATCTTTTCTAAATCAACGATACATGACCGTCAAGGTTCGTCACAGCTTCTCTGACAGACACCACTGTCAAAGTGGTGTCCCTCAGGGAAGCGTTTTATCGCCGTTGCTTTTCTTAGTATATACACTGGACCTCCCTGCTTACATTGCTACTTCGCCCGATGTGAAGGTTCAGATGTATGCTGATGACATAAAAATATATGCCGCATACGATACTACCAACAAGAAGGAAGTTCAAGCAGCGTTTAGCCTATCCCTAGCGAAAATGTCGGAGTGGGCCGCCTTTTGGGGCTTGACGATCAACTTAAACAAGTGCTCCCTTCTGCACTTGGGGGATAGCTTTTCTCCGAGGTATAAAATCAATGAGACATTCCTGGAAGGCTGCAGTATGCACAAAGATCTTGGAGTCGTATTACAAGATGACTTAAAATTCTCCTTGCAGATCGAGCAGGTGGTTAAAAAAGCATTCGCTGCGCTCTTCCTAATTTTCCGAAACATTCAGCTTAGAGAGCCCAAAACGCTGGTCCGACTGTATAATGCATACGTATTGCCACACGTAAACTACTGCTCTCAAATTTGGAATCCCTCCCTGAAGAGAGATATTGCCAAGGTGGAAAAGGTACAGCAGACTTTCACAAGACTGGTGTACCTTAGAGTACACCCGAAAACGAAACCGAATAGCGTGCCAAAAGTATAGCGAGCGCTAGAATGGTGGTTAGGGGGCTACCAAGCCTTAAAGACAGGAGGTTAATCAATGACCTCACACTTTGTTTTCGCATCCTCAGAAGTGAAACGAGGCTGAAACCTAGCAAATACTGGGTTTTTAGACCCTGTAGTGAGAGAACAGGGAGCTTTGGCTTGAGCTATGTAAAAATTCAAAAAAGATTCTATTCACTTATGTTTAACTCCTATTTCTGTCGTATGGCCAGGATGCTGGACAAGCTGCCACCCGAGTTGCTCAGATCTGGAAACGGTAAGGTGTTTAAGAACAGACTGAGGAAGATCTGTACTATGGACTCGCTTCACTCCTTATTCTAAATAGGATCAATTCAGATGGCAAAAGGATGAGATGTTCTTTCGGGTGAGGTCAACGGCGATCTGTCGGTACAAAAAAGCAGTTTCTGTTGCGACGTTCCACGCTTTTTATGTTTCCTCACTTTTGTGTTAATATTCAGTGTTGATAGTTTTGTAGAGCTCTCTGCGCATTTTTTTTCTATTTTGTTTTCATCTGTCTTATTCCGCGCTACGCCATATGGTGCCGGCTTCGTTTCGTAGGGGTGTTTGCCGCGATTACGTCGCTCATTTGAGTTCCTTTTCCCGTATGCTTGTGCTCGATTTTTTTTTCGAGGCAGGCAAGATCTTTTAAAACTTTCTATTTCCGCTTCTATCCACCATGTCAGCTCCACGAGGGCCGTTGGTATACCCGTGTGTGCCGAAGTGCTGGCATGTTCCCTATGACTTCCGCTGGAACGAGGGCGCCATAGCCAACTGGTGTGGATGGTTGCTCAAGTCTTGTGAAGTCTTACTTGCATTGCGCTGTTATGTTTTGACACAAGCTACGGGTAAGGACCCTGTTTCATTGTTAACTGTTTGCTCCCTATGAACCTGGCCTCCACCATCTCGGCTTTTATCGCTGAGTATTGGTTTGTTCTGGGCACACATACAGTGTATATTAAATAAATAAATAAATAAATAAAAAAAATCATCTGATCCCGGTAATTACCGACCCGTTAGCATCACCTCTTTGTTCTGTAGGCTTTTTGAAAGACGCCTCAAGGAGCATGTCATCAAATATGCTCTTGAATGCGACTTAATACCGGCGAATCAACATGGCTTCACCCCAGGACGCTCTGTTGAGACGAATATGATTGAATGTCTCCATGATTGGACAGATGCCGTCGATAACGACCGTTGTTGTGATGTTATCTACTTTGACTTCGCCAAGGCTTTTGACCGGGTGTCGCATGTAAGGCTAATCCATAAACTTAAAGAATTGAAGTTTCATCCTATTCTTATTAATTGGATCACCGATTTTCTCAGGGACAGGACTTTCCAAGTTAGAGTTGGGATGCCTACTCTGTTAACAAAGAAGCTTATAGTGGCGTGCCCCAAGGCGGTGTTCTGTCACCAGTGCTATTTAACATTTTCACTGCGGAGATTCCCAGTCTGTTTCGGGGACTTGGTGTCTCGGTGAAGATGTACGCAGATGATGTAATTACAAGAGGACAAGTGGGCAATCCGATTGTGAAGAACTTCAGAGAGCTATTGACCTGCTTGGTAACTGGGCGAGAATTTGGCACCTTCCTCTTGCCCGCATAAAATTGTGTATGAGGATTTCGTCTAGTTCGAAAGCTCTTCCTTTCCCATACACCATATACGGTGAAGTCGTTTCTCCCGTCAACTCTGTCAGAGATCTTGGCTTCCGATATTCCAATACCCTCAATTTTTCCGAACATATCAAAAATCGATGTAACTCTGCTTTTCTGAGGACGGTTCATGTTTTCAAGGGTCTGTCTTCCACAAACAAGTCAGTCTCTTGAAAGCATATAGACGTACGTTCGCCTTTGGTTGAGAGTGGGGCCACTGTGTCCTTCCCCGCCACTAAACGAGATATTGTGCGTTAGAGAAAGTGCAAAACAATTTTACCCGCAAAATTCTTTTGAAGAACTAAGAGCTTCTTGTATTCTAGGATCCCCAAAGCCTCCGTTAGAAACAAGTACTTTGAACTCTCCTCTCTTGAAACACGTCGTAAGCTTGCGGATGTTTGCATGGTCTACAAGCTTGTGAATGAGTCTAATAAGTATAAGCCTTTTAATTTGTTCAAAATACAGGACTCACGAACCAGAGGGGGGCGAGCCAAAATTCCTCTTAGCTTGCCCGAAAACTAGGATCAGAGCCACAAGCTTCACATTTAGAGCCCAGCAAGTACATACAAAAAAGTTACAAAGAATATGGCCATTCCCAATTCGCTTCGACAGTTCAAGAAGCTTGCAGCTAGTCAGCTACTTAGTCATGAAACATCCTAGTTAACTGAGATTGACTCTTGCTTATCATGTCTCCTGTTTCCGGTTTTGATTGAACACTTCTTATCGCCTTGTTGTCAGATTTTGAATTAGCCGCCTTGTGAGTTTCTTATCTTCGTAACTTCGTAATTTGATTTCACTGAGCGAATTTTTTCCTGAATTGCTGCATGTATCGTTCACTTTGCCTTTGGACTTTCTGTTAGTTCTCTCTGGGTTTTCTCTCTGCGTTTTTTCTGTTAGTTTCTCACGGGCGACGACATGTAGGGAGGATATTCTTCTCGAGTTACTTGATGTAACCGCCAGCGCTCACCTTCAGTCGGGGTCTACAAAGAAAATATCGGTCTTCCCATTCCAGGTACGGCCGGTCCACACCATCAACCCGCGCCTTGGTGAATGGGGTGAAGATGATGTCTTAGTCCGTAGCGACGTTGTCGGAGCTGCCCGATGTTGGAAGTCTTCCTGATGAAGGGCACTGGTCTCCAGGTAGCTATCCATGGGTGATTCCATACTAGAATGTTCGCAGCAGTTTGGAGTGACATGAGTCCGAAGGTCTTCAGGCGTGCGACTGGAGATGACTTCATATTTTGGTGTACATGAAGGTGAATGGCGGCAGCCGGCTCCTGCTTATAGAGGAAGATCTTGGGTATCTTCCGCCCTGGTACTCATATCCACTTCCTCTGTCTGGGCTGCGAAAACTTCGCTCATATGTGACTCGGCCGGAATGACTTTTTTTGCCCCCCCCCCTGTAGTGTCGATGTCGACGAGCGGGGGAGGGGGGAGGGGGGGGGTATGTAGTTCGCCTGAAACAGGAATCTCATGGGAAATTCGAGGAGAACCGAAAAACAGACTTCAACGAGGGGATGCATGCTAAGTGAAAGGAAAGCGCGTCGGTAGGCATTCCGGTGCAGGTAATGGAAACGAAATCTGCTATTTCACTGAGCGATTCATATTGCGCTGTATTGGCCGACTGCATATTGTATCTATCTACAGATTTTATTCTACGGGCGAGAAGCTTCTAGAAGCGCGTGCTGAGTTGTTCGGGATCTTAAGCCTTGCTCTGTCTGTTTCGATTCGATCACTACAGCGCCTTATGAGCAGCCCACTACCGAAAAAATTCCGTTAAAATTATGGAGCCGCCTGGCGAAGCCAGGCCAGCTCGGCGTCGATCATGAACAAATTTCCTATCTCAAGAACGCTAAATCATAAGCGTAAATCTTGACCCCAAGCTCAAACCCGCACCTCGCGCCTAGAGGCCGAGTGAGCTATGCGTTTCGCCATCGAGACCAGCCTTAACTTTCATCTTGACGGCTTTCTTTGCTGTACCCTCACAGCACTCACACTTTGACATGGTCAGCCGATCAGCTACACGATGCGACTCATGATAAACCATCTTCAAGGAATTATTGGCTAGTTTGTCGACGGGGGGGGGGCATTTTGCTTTCCATAGATGTGTCGACCCATCTAGGCAGCCGTTTCTCGAGTTGACACGTTTTAGGATAGTGGCTAGACGATCTTACTTCAGCTTCACAAGAGTTCACAAGTTTTACCAGAGATTTGTAAACCGGAACTAGGGAAGCAATGATAATACAAAATGCCCCCCGTCGACAAACAGCGCCGCTATTTTGTTTTAATTTTCTTGATTTTTCTCAAGCACCCTAGTGCTATTTAGAGCAAATGCCGCTCCCGAACTCAGCGATGATCGTTGCCAATGACACACCGTTTACGACATCACCTACTCAGCTGTTAAATACGACTCCCTAACCCCTTGTTAGGGAACCCTTAATGATAGTGTATCCTGCTCTGGGTATCCAAAAAATCTGTGATCACTGCATTTTGGTAGGTGCTTTCATTCCATTAAAATCCTCTTATATTGCCCAACATGGGAAATAATAGTCTAACAAGGAACTTGGCTAATAATTTTATTGTGGGCATTATACTGCCCATTATCACTTCTGACGCTATGAATATCATACAGAATTGATATAATTTCCCCACCACCATTAAATCGTTAAAAATTGCAAGTTATTTGGCTGCAAAACATGTTCTGATACTTTTGCAGCTGTGTGATTCCAAAGAGTTTTCTATATATACTTTGTAACATTGCAATCAGTTGGGAACGGCGTGAAGAAGGCGAGATGATCCCGCCTACAGGCTGCTTTGCTCTACCAATGGTGATCGGGCGATGATCGCTTTAGGAAGGAAACAACCAATGATGGAGACGCCGCAGACAGACGATTGCGACCCAGTGATATCAGCTGCACCCTACTGTAATTACTGAAGGGGACATGCGGGTGAGAACTCGATATAGTAATAGCGCAAACACAGGTCGGCAGCAAGCTCATATGCGCTTCCCGCTTCAAAAACTTGAACCACAGATTGCAAAATTGACGACTTGACCGAGCTATCGGACATTACTCATGTAATTCACCGATTGGTCCAGGTCACACCATTAGTTGAGGGTTTTGTCGAGTCCGTACCCCTTTTTTCAGGCGGTTGGTACGCCCCTCCCCCCCCCCTAGTTCCTTCCTCATCGATCTCCTTAGTTTCCCCAACCTCCTATCAATCTTTCTGGAATTGCCCGGGAATTTTCGTACAACCTCTCTCTCAGAAGTTCGGAAGGCAAACATGCCCACCCACCCCCTCCCTCCAACAACGAGGAAATGCAACTCCCCAACAACGATGTGCTCTGTATTGGTCTGGATGGCCGCCAACAAATCTCAGATTTTCCCTATGCGAACACATTCCGCGAGAATTACAGAAGCCTCGACGATGTAGAGAAGTACTCCATCCGTTCTTCAGGATCCCGTCTATTTTCGTTCGAAAGCCGTCTTCTTAGCCCAAGATTGTTGACAAAAGATAATGTGAATGAAGCGTAGTTCGCAACGATGATCAGTTGCCGTCGGTTTCATGATGTTCTATGAAAGTGCTCAAATGACCAAACTTACTTGGTAGAGAAAGAGGCAATGTTTGTGAATGGGTAACGAGCACACTCAAAATTTGGATTTGCAAAGATCCAGTGAATTATCTCCGCAGCGCAGAGTTGAAGCCTCAATTGACAATTTGGATCAGTTTACCTTCATTTCACTCCTGCTTCACTCAGATACTTACCAGGAAGTCCGCCAACTTACCATGGAACTTTGAAAGGAGACCTGGGTAGATCGATAGACTCTATAATTTACAAATATAGTTAGCAAAAATTTTTGCCAAACTCGGCATTTCACGAGCAACTTCTGAGCACGTAAAGTTTGTAAGGTGGGGTGCAGGCTTCGTTCGAACTTTACCACTGAACCACCACCACTCGATTTGACGTATGCGATTCCTCGCTTATGCTTCACAGCATCAGCGCACAAGCCTAACACCCTAACTTGCACCATTACAACTTTACCTGCTCATAATTGCTGTGAAATGTAGGTTGCAGTTTTTTTGCTGTCTATATTTGTAAATGACCTTATAAACTCTATTGACCTACTCAGGTCCCGATTCAAAGTTCTCTGGTAAGCTTGCTAACATCGCTGGTTAGATTAGGTAGCGTAAGATTGTGATGACTGAATTGCAATCAGCGCGGGGTAAACGCCATTTAACAAACGTTCGTGAAAGGCTTGCGCGCTTGTTATTGTGCCACTAATTCGTAACCACATACTTCTAATCATACCGCTAAACTACCAATTCCGCCTCCTATACTGGATTTGCTAGATTATAAAATCTTTTCAGGTTTTTTCTCTTGCAGAATTTTTGGTAGTTGCTTTGCCGTCTTCGGCAGCGAAAGAGGGTTGGCGGGCTCCTAATTCGTGATCTGCTTTTACAGTGTTCACACTACAGCTGAGAGTGCAGAAAGTGCACTTGAAACTTCCCTTTCAGTGTACAGATTTCCAGAATGTAAGATTATCAGTGGTCAGTGAGACATGGAATCGTGGCCTCAACTCGAATATTGGCAAGTGGACATGAAATCCAGACACAGCAACGTCTCAACAAGAACGAAAAAGCAGGACGCACAAGAGAGTAACCCGTATTCGTTGTGCACGTTTCTAGTGCTGGCCACGTTGGACTCGTGGCCAGCACCATTCGTCGAGAAAGATAAGCGTTCCTGTCCTTTTCCTCTTCTCTCTGTTCATTTTTGATGGGTGTGATAAAGTAAGGGCGAGATCTATAGTGGAAAGTGGCGCGCTCTCACGCACGCGGTTCGGAGGTGAAATCTCGGACTGGCTTTTGTCCAAACCAATCAAGCCTTCCACGCTCCGCCGCCGGCAGTTGGCAACAGATCCCTCTGGGAGCCATCAAGAATACTTTTTTGGCCAGGCGGAGCGTGTGCCCGAGAGTCTTCGATAAGCCACATGAGTTCAATAGGCCACAACAATTCGGAATAGAAAGACGAATACGTGTCGCACTCCATAAAAGGGATTAGCTGAGGCTGTCCTTTAATTTTTGTGGTGCAAAGAAAGCATAGAGATCTTGTCCAGCTTCTCTCTTTGTAAGGTTGCTTTCATACCTTGAGTTTATTACCGTGCTGAGGAGTTTGCTGAGTGAAACTTTTTTTAGTCTATCGTTTCAATAAGTCTGAGTTTGGAAATAAACTCGCTACGAGTAGAACAAGAGAAAACCAAAGATAAGCTCTTTTCATGGAGAGCTGATTAATAACTACACGAGCGCGTAATAGAATATTGCACCTGCGTGACTATACATATTTGCAAGCTATATCACCGGATATATAAAACAAATTGTTTTCGAACGCCTTGGACTTGATTGAAAAGAACAACCTTCCTTGTTCCGACGCAGCCATATCTAAACTGCATTTCATCCCATTATTGCACCAAGTAAGGGACTTGTGAGAGTGGAGGAGGTGTAACGGCAAGAGGCACCCTTAATGGAGCGGTCTGCGATGACCTATGAAAATGCAAGAGGTTAGGAGGGAAGGTAGTGCGGTCCGGAGTGGACAACCCCATGCCAGCTTCGCCGCGAAAAGTTGTACGATTACGGGATTAAGGCGCAAGGTTGCTTCAGTGTTGCATCCCTTGTTTTCAGTGACTGCGCCTATAGACTCCGCCTCCAAAGTCGGCCTTCCAGCCAAAAAGTATTGCTCCCGGGCAACTATCACGGAGTAGACGCAGAAGCGACGATGTCGGACGCCCTATTCGTTAACTCTTTTATCTTTACTGAGAGACTTGTAGCTCCCTATTAGATGAATTTTACCTCTTTAAGATAAAGCCGAGCTAATGGTCAACGTTTGACCTTCCATACTTCTAAGCAAAAAGCCGTCGGCGTCTTACAAAGACCATCCTGTCTGAGAGACCGCCAGAAACAGCATTTAGCGACTCAAAAGTCTCCACGCCCCCCCGTTGTCGCACGCGTTAAATTGTTATTGTTTGAAACCATAGCGTTATGAGGTACTGCAACCACTGTCGAATGCTCTCTCTCGTCATACTGTCTTCTGTTTCCCTTTTGTACGCTCCCTGTCTCTTCGAATGGCCGTAAAATGCTCAGAAGCAGCAGGGGTTATTCAGTATGTTTCCACCGGTTTTTGAAATTTTTCCTTCACCGTTAAGTTACTTCAGCGCCTTGACGTTCTTAATGGCGCTCAGGACCACAAGTGTTAACAAAGAAGTCTTTATCGGTTCGTCGTCTTTTTGAGACCGCTATAGTTATTATTTCAGCATCACAATATCAACCATAGTTTCTTCACCACGGAATGTCGGTATTACCGCAGTACCATGTGGTACCTGTCTACGCTTGTATGACGCTATCATTGCTACTCAATTCAGTGCTTATTTTCTTTATATACAAGCATTCTGCCATTGAATTTGGCACATACAAGATTATAATGCTTTTGTTCGCTGTTTTCGACATTATATACTCAATAACGTTAGCTATAACAATGCCGGTTCGTCACTTATTTGTATACAAGGATTAGGCTTCTTCAGGTGCTCCCATTGGTAAGAAAGTATAGGAGTCTCCAGAATTGATCCCATCGTACTGTTGAAACAGTACGGTAACTTCAGTAGGCGAGAAATCATACACCGTAATCCAAAGGAGCCGTAAATATAATCTGAATGCACACTAAGCACAGTATCTCACGACAACGACGCTAAAATTGCTTGGGTACCGCAAGCATGTGTTGTGGTTGCTGTTAGCTCAAACATTTTCGAACGTTACGGGCGAAAAGACAGTAGGTGTCTATCTGGCGTTCTTAGCGCCAATCGACACCTACACTAAACCTTCACTCGAGACGCTGCATATCACTGAGAACATTTGAAATGCTTGGTAATGATAGCTAACTTTAGCTTTCGCAAAAAAAAACGCTCGAACGCTGGCGAGAATTATGAAGCAGCCCATCGCAACCAGTTAAAGTAGTTTTGTCTCCATTCTCGATCAAATAAGAGTGTTAAAGTTTTAAGGACAGCACGGCTGCATCGGAATGAGGAATTTCGCCTTACAGATTACTGAACGTTGTTGCCCACTGCGCAACTTTGTCTCCTCATTTCGGCACTGGTCCTGAAATGCCTAGAGTAGTTCGAACTTCAACTGCGAGCTCATCCTTGAAGCTCTGTGAATAAGGCTGACTATAAATCTCGTACTCGGTACTGGTTTTTTCATCTGGATAATGTTTAACACGGTACCTCTGTAATGTGTTAAGACTCCATGTGTCGTGAGAAACACTCCAATGTCATGAGAAATTCTGTGGCACTATTGAACTATTCGTACCCCAGTCTGCCGAAATCAGGCCAGTTTTTTACCGAATTTTTTCTACAAGGGGGTTGAAAATTTGCTTATAGAGGTACTTCGATCTGAATACCTATATCACATCCACTTCTCTACAAACTGCCTGGCGTCCGCGCCAAAATATCCTATACCACCAAATTCGCTGAAAACTTCTCCCTAGTGGTACTTTGACCCCTGAACATGAATACCACATCCGGTTGGGTTAAAACCGTCGCTGAGCCTTGTATACGGAAGTTATTTGACATCCTTATTACGAATATGGCATTTATTCTTGCCGCCAAGCACTAACGTAGGACACTATGGTTATCTGCGCTTTACTAAGACTAAGCCTGTGGAAATCACTCGTTTTCCTAGGTCCAGCCTCTACAGCACGCTTAATGGCGCTGGCATGGAGGAATATATGCCATGCTAGTGATAAGGCACGGAAACACTATCTATATATCAGTGTGCCTCATCGATTCTGAGGAGGAAAGGTGTGGCGCCAGATTTGCGCCCAATGACGCAACAATGCAAGCGCCAGAAACTAATAATATATTGGTGATCATGCCATCGAATAACATCTGAAGACAAAGTCCAAGCGAAAACTTTTTCGAGTTTTCGGGATAGGAATAGTTCAATAGTGCCGAAAAAAGATGTATTGGAGCATCCAGCAGGCCTACAGATCTTATGAGCACTAGTCCATGCAATCGTTCTATTCGCTCTCCTTCGCATCGCAACACATAGTACCCAGGCAATTTCGGCGCTTTTGTCGTGACATACTGTGTTTAGTGTGCATTCAGATTTATTTACGGCTCCTTTGGATTACGGTGTATGATTTCTCGCCTACTGAAGTTACCGTACTGTCACCATCCGGCCTATCCGCTATGAAATTCGAATTCGTGGCGATTTTTGCAGGCCACGCTCGTGCTCATGAGTGATTCTGCCCTCCTTTATTACATTTTCAAATCTCTCTGGTGATGATGTTGGTGCAAAAGTTCGACCTGCGTTGCACCGCAACTGTGATTTCGTACGCAGTTTTTAAAATTTCTCTCTGTTGCGAGTATTGCTCCAGTACTTTTGTTGTTTTTCGTCTTCTTTTCTTGTAGTGGATTGTAATTTAGCGCTGGAATATCGAAAAAGCAACTTGTAAGGCACGAGTTGCACCCCAGAGACCCCAGGGCGTCTAGTGATCAGCGACTTCGGAGAGCTCGCACAATGAGGCTGTGGAATGTCAGGGAACGAATTTGGTCTATACGCTTCCTGGAGATACTTATTGGTTTTTTTTCGGGGAACTGCTTATCAGCTGTTGCTTCACAGTTGGACAGCCACTATCCAAGTAATTTGAGCTCGGGAACTGTTTTGAGAAACGTCCCGCCTGCTCTTGGGATGTGCTCTTCAGCAACCTGCCCAGGTGCTGTTAAACGTCCTGCGGCTGTCTACTCTACCACTCAGTTGTAAAGCGCAAGAAAGTTCAGTGCCTCAACCTGCAGTGGTACAGCGCTGGCCTTTGTCTCCTTTTCGCTGCGTTATAGCTGCGGCGACAGTATGCACACGACGCGCTTAGTAAGTTCTTCCGCGGAGCCTGACCCTAAAGTGACCATTGTGTGGAAACAATTCTTACAACTCCACTGTTACACCGCTTTTCTACGGTGCAGCTTATCAAAGAAGAGCCAGCATCATACAATTGAAGTGATACTTCTGTCTATTTCAGGTCATCCATGTCTACCATTTATCCTTTTTTCTATTCACTACTGGCCTAGGATCGATTCCGAAAGGCCTCGACCATTTTTAGGCGCAGTTTTCTGCTCATTATTTGCACAATCGCTTTTTCTGTTATCTTTACAGTTTGTATATCGTTACGTACAGGTGGTCAGGTGAGTGCTTGCGAAATGTTAATGATGACAAAGAGAACACTAGTGAGATGTGTTTCTGTGTAGTCGCCGAGAAGATGACCTTTCACAAAGAAAAACAAGTGTAGAGCGAAAACGCTCGGAACACAGATGATCCTTTTGCTACTTTCCCAGGTGAATCATCATTATTTCGACAATCCCGAAGCTCATCAGTAGGAGGGGATTGACGAAACGACAACATAAGGGAAGGAGTTGACGAAAAAGATAAAAAATAAGTGAAGTTGTAACAAAGACGCTCATGCAAAACTCAACAGTATAGAGAAAATGAAAGGAATGGGACAGAGAAGTGAGTGAGGGATAATACGCGGAGTGTGCAACACGAGTAATATGAGAAAAAATTTGACTGTACTTAAAAGGCTTTAGCCAAGTGAAGGAGTATAGCAATAGTACTACTGGAACGAAATGCAAAAGGCAAAAACAAAAAAATCGAATTCCAAAACGACGGTTAAAATTAAAAACCGCTACCAATGCTTACAAATATATTAGAGCACGAGCAGGCGAGAAACAGGATAAGTCAACCGCGAAAATAATTTAAAATAAAATAATGATAATTGATGAAGTCTGCACGTGGTGCAATTGGGAACCTTTCTAGTGCTGAACTGACACTCGAATGTAGGTGACAGGCGTTTGAGACGGACCAGCCTACTAATACCCATGTCATATCAGAATG
>MU951448.1:0-16889 GCA_036418165.1 Cooperia oncophora
GGGATGCGAAAATATTGTATCCGATATTTCCTACTCTTCATTGTCATTTCAGTACTATCGGGGTGTCGTATTTAATCGCTGAGGAAAGGATGGTGCTAATTTGCATGAGAGAAGCTTGTCACATAATTTTTCCCGTCTCAGGCCTGCTGTATGCTCTTTACTGGTCGGCACCGCATGAAGACTACTATGTACCTCCCGCGGATAGTCGTAGATCCTCAGCTCCGTCCACCCGCCCGACAACAGACTTTTAAAGATTCCCAGAAAAGAACAATTCTGGGGACAAGGTGAATATGGCGCAGCGGTTGTGAAAGAGTGGCGAGACCATCCCTTGGGAACCCTATTGAAAATGCCTCTTCAGGCATCCCAAAGATGTGCCTCGTACGGAGAACAGTCTGTGTAAAAAGATCACTGAAGGGGCAGAGGGCGCAGGGCTGGTGCATGGGCATCACCAGAAGTTCTAACACGCATATACCTCTTCTCTGGCTTTATAATCCGGTAAAACTCCGGCGCAGTTACAAAACCCATTGATCACAATGTGAAGGTTTCCGTTTTTGTACTAGTACTGATAGGTTCTGAATCACACACTCTACCCCCAGAGTTGCTCTCGGACCATAGGAACCAGCACAGGAATCTCAGTAAACGACAAGTTTTTGACTAACGCAAACAGCTGGCGCAAAGTGTGTTTGTCTGCAACACTTGAAGAAAGAAAAAAAAGAAAAGAAGGACATAATAAAGAGCGAAAATTGGTTGTTTACAGAGAGGAAAGAATATAATTTTTTTTCTGCAGATGACGAATGACGAGCTCTATCAAAAGATTTTGTTGTACATATTATGAACGTATAGTGTACAGTTTTGTTCGCTGTCTATGATGAAACATGTCAGGGAGGAATAGGTTCGGCGCGGTGCCTGCTGATGCTTAATTCCGTTTTTTCCCTTTCAACAAGCGACGAGACTGAATTGTATGTTCGTACCAGTCGCTTTTCACCACCACTTGTTCTCGCTTACCCTCTTCAGGAACTGGTGGAGCACGGTGCGCTAAACCAAGCCTCACTGACACGCCCCTCAACCCGCAGCGAACAAGACTGTAGTTGTGTGACATTTTCAAAACTCACCTCTGGATATTTCTTTGAATGTATGTATTCCTTCAAAGCTCTTGGAAAGAATCGTTCGTAACCCTCATTCACACTATAAATCTTTCCTTTTTCTGGAATCTTCATTTTCGGATGCGTCAATATGAACTCTCCGATGCTCTAGAATAGTGTCATTGTATCATAGGAATTCTAGTATATTGGTGGAACTCACTGGATCGAGCATGAATCCGTTCACATGGCGTCCAGTGCAAAGCACCACCATCGTGGCGGAACCATATAAACAGTAACCAGCTGCGACCATAGTCCTGAATTCATTGCTACTCACTGTGGGGACAGTAACAACAAGTATAAAGGCTAGTTTGACACGATCCTTTATTTCGGGTCAATTCTGATTTCCTCTGTACTTTTTCGACTCCATGGCGTCTATGACCAGTGTGACCTGCCACACTCTAACTTCCACGAGTGGTAAGTGACTCACCACACCACCTCTGCCTCGGCGGAAGCCGCCCACCTTCGCTACATTTCTTCGCAAATTCTTTGCAGCATTTGATTCATGCACAAAAGTTCAAGTGGCCCGGTTACAGTGGGTATTTTCTGCATGTGGTCACAGGGCGCGGCCAGGGCTAAGTACTATCGTAAGCATGTGGAAAGATTTACTTCATTCCAAGTCACACCCACCTTGGAGAAAAAGCAAACAATAAGAACTTTACCAAATCCAAACAAGGCCTCCCCCAATGTGGACCCCACGACGCTGAGGTACACTGGTCGCGTCTCACCTTCCAGACTGCAACAGATCCTTATCCGTAACCTCTCCATCACTTTGTTTCTTCCAAATACCGAAGATCGTTCCTGAAAGCTACAAAATAATTCTTAAATATAAAACGGTCATGTACTGCATAGAATTATATAGATTACCTATGGATACCAAGCAGTCAATATTGGATGAGCCATCTAGTGGATCGAAGGTGACGATATATTTACCTTGCTTTGGGAACTTCGACCTCAACCAACTGAAAAGGGTAGTTACTACTTCTTTTACGAGCTGCACCACATCATAATATTAGGTTGTCCGGAAAGGAATGCGCGTTGAATTTTTTGAACTTGTCCATTTTTTCTCTCCTACTATAGAAGATTTTTGGAGACAGTTTTGTCTATTAGAAAGAGATTTTTATTGTGCTTCTTTTGATATATTTTTGTCCATGTCTACTTTGCTTTTTTTGGGGAAAAAAGTTGGGAAGAGCGGGTGCCGCACCAGCTGAGCGACGCAAACAAGGCAACACGAGTGGCAATGGCCGGAATTCTTCTTCGTCGCTCCAAGAACAGCGGTTTTTTCGACTCTATTATTACATCAAATGAGAAAAGGGTCTGCTTCGATAACGCAACGAGAAAAGGACAGTGGTTAGACTCCAGTGACCCTCCAAAACGGACTCCGAAACCTGATATACGCGGCAAAAAGGTGATGCTCCGTGTTTGGTGGAATAGCAAAGGTTTGATGTACTTTGAAGTTCCGGAATCGGGTCAGACGGTTACGGCGGACATCTGCAAACACCAATTGAACCGCATGGATCCAGCACTGCGTCTTCAAAGTGTCGAAACGACGTCGACAAAATTTATCCACGACAACGCTCATCCACATGTGGCGAAAATCACTCTAGAAAAAAATTGAGGAATTGGGCTGGAAAGTCCTGCCTCATCCGCCACACAGATCAGACCTGGCACCATCGATTACCATCTGTTCCGGTCGATGCAGAACTCCCTGGCCGAGAGAAAATTCACAAACCGCGAAAAAGGTCCAACTCTGGGTGTCCAACTTCTTTGAGTCGCAGCCGGTCGAGTTCTTCAGAAGAGGAATCCATTTTTTGCATAAATGTTGACAACAAGTCATTGATACTAATGGAGATTGTCTTTTGAATTTATCTTGTTTAATTTCGTTTTTATAATAAAAATTTTTTAAGCTCGAACGCGCATTCCTTTCCGGACAACCTAATAGTTACTCCAACTGCAAGGAAGACAACTAAACGGGTGAGTCACTCCCACATCTCCCTTGCTGTTCACAAGAAGTGACAGGCATTCCTCACGAGAGCTGACAAGTGGTCTCTACAAATTTTGACTGGTATGACTGGTACCACTGCATGGCTTCACAAAATCTCATGAATATCTGCTTGATGGCTCTACGGGACGACGAGAAGTAGCGAACGAAACGACTTCCCACCAGGCCAAACTGCGCCGACTTTCGTTCGTAGACAAGCAGATTACTCTCACAATTACCATGCTGACATGAAGGAGAGCTCAAGGATCACATGTGAAAGTCACTCACATTCTCATTCTCTTCGGACACCATCGCACAGCAAGTGTAAGATGACTTTATCATATTTATCATAAGCTCGTTGCTGAGCACATCCAACTTTTTAACCTAAAATGAAACCTTAATTATCCTTTCTATTTCATGGTGTAGTAACTAAAAAAATCAAGAGTTTTAAATATATGTCAAAACACAAAACCTCTTCGCCTTGAACGTTAGTGTTTCCGGCTATACCGTACAGACGTGCCAAACCAGCTTTGCGTACAGAACTTGAAATGGCCTGAAATTCACAATTTTTTCATCTCGCCTACTTACCAGATACATTTTTGCCACCTGTTGATCGGATAAGCTGTATCTGCAGCCTGCGGCGGTCATTAAAAGGCAGTGGGTGATCAAGGGTGGAGGGTGGCGTGGAGATAAGAAGCGAAAATGGGCCAAGTCCCGGATAGGCTTCCGCGCAAGCCAAATTAGACAAACCTTACATACTTTCAGGCTCGAATGACTAAATAGTATTGGCAGCAAGCTACTGTAAAAGGTTGAAAGCACCAACGTGTACATGGCTCGGTCTTTGGAACTCATTGTATAGGCTAAATCGCAGTCAGTGCGCCACTGTCATTCCGCAAAGAGGTGGGATTTGTAGAGCAGTTCAGAGAGGAAATGAGGTCTTTGTCCTTCTCTCGTGAGCATGGTCGCTGGATTTCCCGACTAGCCTCACAGAAGCTTGCTCCACAGTACCACGCGATTTAAATTCCTGACGGAAAAGGTGTGTCCTGCAAGGCACTGATAATGCGAAAAACCTGAAAGAAAAGGCCTATGAAAAAGGCGCTGGCTGCTTGAGATCCGTAGCGGATTCTCATGGAATCTTGTACTTTTTGTCTTATCTTAATGTCGCCGCCTCATGTCAGTGAAGGCTGATCGAAGTTTTTCGGAGCAGCTTCCGACAGAGGAGCACGAGAGCTTGTGAAGGGTGCTCTTTCAAGGTAGGTGCCAAAAATGAGCTGTTTATACACTTTATGTATTTCAGTACATCATGTCTAAATGTGTACGCTTTGGCGTATTATTGATATTAGGTTTGTCCTCCGGAAAGTTCTGCACGTTTTGTGTTACTATTTTTTGAACACATTCATTGCTGATTAGAAACTCACTCTCCCTTGCGTCTCAGTAGTACATCCTGAAGAGATCTTTGCGCTATCTGATGGTGAACTGCCGTTTCACCATTGCTTGATGAACCCCCTTTTTTAAGATTTTTTTCAAGCATGTGAAAAGAGCACTTCGGACGATTTTTTTCTCACTAAATTGGGGCAATCCGCAATCGAAACAGCTCAACAAATTAACCAGGTGTGGGGGCCCAGTAGTGCTAGAGAAAGCACTGTGCGGCAATGGTTCAACAAATTTCGTTCTGGAGATTTCAGCCTTGAAGATGAACCTCATAGCGGTCGACCTAAAGCAATATCTGACGAGGATTTTAAGGGGATTTTGGAGGCTGACCCACTCTCAAACATAGTCCGCAGACGTATTGCAGAAAGCTAGCGTTGGCAATTGCATGTGGTTCGCGGTTCGGTCTGAAACGCATTGAGATGGCTAAAAAAAAAAACTCGAAATAGTGGGTGCCCACATATTGAGTGTACCGGCAGGAAAGTGGCAGTCTCCATGGTTTCTTCTTCACTGCTTTTGCGCAAAAGAATTGACCCGTTTTTTGGACCGAATTGTCACCTGTGATGAAAAGGATCATGTATGATAACAGGAGACGTTCCGGACAGTGGTTGGATGCCGACGAACCACCGAGGCAATTTCCAAAGCCGAATCTTCACGAAAAAAAGATTATGGTCACAGTGTGGTGGTCATCGGCTGGTGTGATCACTATAACTTTTCTCGTCACGCCAAACTATCATCAGCAGAGTCCATAATGTGTAAGAAAAAATCGTCGTAACTTGTACCGTAAAATTGCGGTCGAGCTGCCAGCCAGCAGTTGGTCACAAAAGGGTCCGATTTCTTTTGCATGAGCAACGCCTGCCAAACGTCTCACATATTCCATCTTTATCCATAAATTGACGAATTCGGAGGGTTGGAAGTTCTACTTCAGCTGGCCTATTCTTTCAGACCTTGCAATACCGACTATCACCTTTTCAAACATTTTCAGAACTCCCTTGCTGGAAAATACTTCATCAATCAGGACCAGGCAAAAAAGCCTTCGTGGATTTCGTGAACTCTCGACCACCCAGTTTTTTTTTGATGGGATTTCTCGACTGCTGTCACATTGGCAAAAGTGTGCTGATTCGAATGGTGCTTATTTGGATTAAATCCGATGAGTGTTAAGAAAGTTATGATCGTTTAAAGTGAAACACTCGAAACGTGCAGAACTTTCCGGACAACCTAATACCAGTATATGATACGGTATATTATCTAGAATTACTGGAGGCGTTTCCCTGGGGGACTTCGATAAGGACATAGCCTACCTTAGCGCAAAAATTCCAAAGCTCTGATGAAGTAGGATGGTCGATAAAAGACTGATGAAAGGACAATGCTTGACGTTGAAAAGCAGGTCAAATCCGAACAGATCCCGGATCAGGCCCGCAAATTACCTACTCAGAATGGTGCAGGTCAAAGGTGGGGGAAGCTACGACAGTTTTCCTCTCTTTGCAGTGTGGCCCGTTTTGAACACTGGATCGCGTTCCTTGAGTGTCTATGTCGCGAACACAAGTGATTTACGCGCTATTCCCATAAGTATGTGTTCCTTCAAGCAAAGATGGTGAAGCGACTAGTAGCGCCGCTACCACATGTAAGGCCTGTGATCGAATTCCGTCCAGGCTAAACAAGCATAGCAGTGTCGGGTTCCTTCTCAAAAATCGAAAACTGGAGTTAGAATGAGGGTTTTGGGTCAGATTAGCTCCTTATAACGCATTTCGCGGTGCTTTGGCCCAGCGAAGGTCTCTCAGTGTACACATATCGCTGGCTCACCCATTCTCCTTAAACGGTTAGGAGGCGTAGCGCGCTACTGGGTAGATCCCATGATTTATGGGCGCCCTCCGCCCATAAATCAGCGTGAATTATGGCTTTTTTACTGGGATGATTTGTCTATTCTTTCGGTAAAAAACAGTTATAGGGAAAAAGATCTATACCTTGAAAGCTGTCATCAATGAAGTGAGAAGATTGGTTAGGTCTCCAGTGGCACTAGGATGTTTCCGTTGTTCTTGCAACACGAACCTTTGCAACGTCATGGAATCTGTCTCGATTCCATACGTTGTGTTGCCACTCATCTTCCTTCTGTATGAAACACAAACTTATAGGATCCACCATTAATGTAAAAAAAGAAAGTCTATTTATGTGAGCCAGTTTACAAAACTATATAGAAAAGTTCGCACGGGGGCGGGGTTGGGCAGTTCCTATGCCAAATATCTAATGCCTAGTCACAGATGCGAGCGGCCTCCTCTAATTGGATGCCCGTTCAGAGCTCGCATCGGAACGGCCTAACCACGCCCCTGACGTGAACTACACTTTGAATACAACATGTTAGCTGGCAATCATAGAGATTTTCTGTTGTTGTAACATGGAAGCATGAAATAATAGAGAAAAGTAGCAGAAGTTATCACCAACTCAACACTAAAGAATAATGCTTATTGTAATATCAGGAGGGAAACGAATAAAGGAGCAGCGATCGTGCGGTCTGAAGAGATGACGCCGAGTACGTTAGAAGAGGGATCGCATCAGGAAGAATGAAAGATCAAGCGAACCGTAGGTTCTACTGAGAATGCCGCAAAGAAGAAAAGAAAAGAAAGAAAAGAAGATTAAGAAAACTGTAAACACTACAAAGGGCGAGTCAGTCAGCAAACAGAAGATTTTATGTTTGTGAGACCAGCGCTGTCAAAATCACAGCCGTTCAAAAATATGGATAGGTTTTTCAAATCAGTACTGTAAAAAGGTACTAGAAAGCGGGAAGTACAAGTCTGAAAGTGTCTTTGAACGGCGCAACTGTTTTTATAATGTATACTGCTGTATAATTTGGTGTTGGTTAAATTTCACCAATCCCGCCATGCAGTCGAATTTCGTCAAGAATTGACGACTTAGCCTACCACACGCAGTTCAGTGATAGGCTCCTGTCGAGGACAAACAAACCTAGTGTCGCCTGCTTCCTTTTCGGAAAATGGGCACAAAAGTGATAAGTTACGCAGAAAGAGACAGTGGATCTGTACTTGGGTAAAAACTGTAGAGCCAAAACATGGGGCAAGAGAACAAAAGTCTCCAGTTTAACACGATGAGAGAGCAGGAGAGTTTTTTTTCTCAAATAGAACCGGATTTTTGATTTCCGTAACAGCTTTCTGCAGGCGTTCGCTTGGAAAACTCTGGCAGAATTTATAAGTTCAAGGTATATGTAGATATTCGAAGCGCAGTGAGCTTTCTATCATAAAACACTGAAGTTTAATTAATGACATGATCTGTCCGAGAGGAATAAGTTTCGGAGTGCGAACTGCGGTTTTAAACAGCAGTTATCATGAAGCAGCGAAACAGCGCTAACAGTATCAGCAATGACTGCGAACTATAGTTTCTTCCTGAACCTTAGGCTCGAGCGGCATTCGTGCATTTAAAGCCCCTCCTTCGGCCTCGCCCCCCCTCCCCCCCTCCCCCAATGCGTAGATGCCTAGCTTTCGGTGATCTCATTCCGGAATGTCCCCTTTCGAGGCACAACAAATCTCCATGCAGAGTACAGCATCGTTGGAAAAATACCATCGCGATAACGTGTTTAATCGCTGGAGAGATGAAGCTCGTACTTGTCGTATCTGGCATTTACAGAATTTCCTCTATGCCACGGAAAAATTTCTCCCGGTTATTGACTTTTCCGCGATTCTTCCCGTTTCACCTTGTGCTATATACTACGCATTGCTACTACTGCTGCTTATATGAAAGCACTATTTCTGATAGATGGATTGGGTGGCGCCACTGTCTCCCTCCCACCGCTCATCAAAAACGACTAGTGCGACAGCTCTCTGCAATGCATTCGGGTTTTCCACCTTGAATTTGTTTGTCAAACATCACATGGAAGGAAAACCTTTGTTTAGAGGCTTTCTTACAGTTGAAATCCCACTGGCAATGAAAGAAATTGTTTAGAAATGCATTCGCCTAACAATCGGTTCTTCTAACAATTAGGTAACTTAAGCGCGAGTACTGTAAAGGTATTTGTTGGTAATTTATGTATGTGCACATGCGCACCCTCGCCGTTCGCACTCACTCTTTTGTAATTTTTCCTTTCAATTTTAGCGATTTGATTTTTGACGAAGTTTAAGAAGCGGGGTCTCCAAAATGTAGCTGCAGTTACTTGGGTCCGATTCATCTGAGCCACTTCGTCCACCTTTCTCTTCAATTTTGACTAATTGGTGGTAAACTCGTCCGACAATAAGGGAAACTTTTACACCAACATTCCCTGACCGATACTGGTCATCGACCATTAGGCAGGATCATTATTACTCGAAACAACGGGGTGAGCTGTGGTTGCTTTTCAGTTATTTTCCCATGTTATTTCCCCGTTTCAGGCGCACCGTGCCCCCTCCGGCGCCACTCCTCCCCAAAACTGGTAAGAGGGTAGGCAGTCTGGGGAAGAAACGCTCCCGAAAATGAGGGGGGGGGGCTTAGCAGAAATTTCCCACAACGCGATGATGTGAACAGATTGACTGTGACTGACACTGACCACTTGGGATGTCTCGTCAATTCTGATGGAAGTTGGATGCATGCGCACTATAAAAATTGACAGTAGCTGACTATAATACCCCTCCGTCCCACACATTCATTCCAAGATTCCCTTGCGAAGAACCTATCACAAATTCCATTACCTAGTGGTTGTGTAAACAAGTTCTTATATGGGGACGAACGTTGAGCTGCACTTTCACAAAGGGCAAACTGCTTACTTCGAAATACACGCAGCCTACTCTGCCACGGAACTCCCCATGAAATTGCTCATGAACTGATAACGATCAGCTTTTTTTCGCCAGCGACACGAACACGTCATGTGAAACGGAACGATCGATAATTGGGCCAGAAGGGGGAAAAATTCAAAACAAAACATTCAACTTCGTATGTTTGCACTCATACCAGTGCTCTGCTCTCTAAGTCAACGTCCAAAGAGCATTTACTCATTTGCATGGGGCACCCGGACCGGTGTGTGGGCGCTGAGATTGCATATTTTTCATTGGGAATTCCTTATGGAGGGTGTGGGAACTCTAAAAAGAGGGCGACAGCATCAGAAACCCGAACTACGTGGGTCTCAAGAAGATTGGCTGAATGAAATTTCGTAATTTTATCTTCAAGAGGTACTACTTCTCGTCGTTGCCCTTGTAAAAGAAGTAATATAATCAATTCAGACTCGAAAATTTTTGTGTTTTTTTGCTGCATTATCCAGTTCAACATAATATGTGACCACGTTAAAAGGCTGCCGTACATATGGGATTACACAACACATTAAATGGAAACGTGAGAAATATGTGTGCTGCAAGGGAGTTATAATGGGGGTCAAATAACTTAAAAAAGCTGTGCAGTAGAAACAGCAAAGACTTGTAACAGCTGATTGATTGGCTTCAAATGGATAAAACCTGTAATTTAAACCTGGATCCAAGCAGAGGGTCTACGAAAAAGGCTGAGCCGGTTAAGTTAAACCAAGTTTTTGAAACGGAGCGAAGTGACCGACTTAGCGTCCAGTGTAACGAAGCGCCGCTGCCTGCCGGCACAAACGAAAATGAACAAACAACGAAAACAACTTCTATGGAAAATATTACGGCACAATTCGGGGTCGGAAGGTGGGTGGGAGTAGGAGGAAGTAAACAGTAGTACTCCCTTAAGGTACAAGTGAAAGTAACAACGCGGGGGTGGTCTCCTGCACCCACGGAGCAGAAAATCCCCAGGAAAAACGAGGGCCTTCCAAAGCGCTATAGCACCACAAGAATTTGAGAGCTATGGCAGCAAGCCGAAGAGTCCACCGGAAAAAAAAACTTTGTTCCTAAAAGTACAAGTTTATCCTTAGACTTCTTTGCGAATGCCAAGGTTTTTGAGTAGGTTACAACCTTCAATAGTCGTTAGTAAGGGCCCTAAATAAAGGTGTTTTTGAAAGGGAGTGCAGCAAGTTTTGATTGATTAGCTTGTCGGAAAGGGGCAAAGATTATTGGAGAAGGTGAATCGCGACAAATACACGTTTGTGGGCCTAGCGGGGAACATCGACAGATACACACATAATCGATGTCTGACCTTTCGCCGAAACACAATGTGCGTCAAAAAGTGTTCGTTAGCATACCAGTTGAGAGACGTGATCGCATCTACAAAATGTCAAATTTTTTATTGTATAGAAAAAATATCGCAATGTGGTCGAAAGCACTAGCAGCAGCGATTGATTGACCAATTCATCGCTGAAGAACGTCAAAAGCTGCTCAGCGCCCATGTGCATGTTGCTAAAGAACGACCACGTGCTACAAAGTACATTGCCCTAGCCGTGGTCAATTTGTCTAAGTGGGTGTTTTTTGCTAATCCACAAAGGATTCAATATGTTCTTTGAAAGCTATCTCACCGCGCTAGCTTTGGACCTTCACAATCGCGGCTTATACAATTTCACCAGGACTAAAACGTATTTACACAAGAAAAAAAAATTAATAACAAGGAAACTTGTATTGTATCATTGTCAATAAAGTCTCAAGGCATGTCACGAATATGTAACGTCAGCGACAGGTCATCTATCTCTCGACAGGTGCGACCAGTTCATACTTTATTACGAATCGGGAGTCGTTTTTCAGCAGCGCGACTACGTGCGACCGCAGTCCAATACATCAAACTGAAGATCTGTGCTGGCTGTGTCGGCAGCAGGGGACATCGTTGTTGGACAATCCCCGATAGGGGGGTGTCGCATTTGACCGCCAGGAGAAGAAGGGTCGTATTTGGGCTGAGAAAAATTTATTTCGATAGTGATTTTTCTCGCTTCACGGACGTTGTAAAGGGGAGTGGGTCGTACTTGCTCTCTGGCGTTCTGGGAGAGGTGCTGACTTTTCATGATTTTCCTGTTTCAGCGCTAGTGTACCCTCCCCCCCTCGAACCAAAATTTTTTGAGAAAAAAGTGGACAGAGGCTTTTGGGAATTCGGAAAAAAAATGGCAGGAAGTTGAGGAAAATCTGAGAATTAGTAGAACGGGGGGGTCGTATTGTCTCGCGGCTTTCTCTGTTTCACACGTGCTATTAACCCTTCCCCCCCTCTCCCTCGAAAGCTCGATTCGATGAGGAAGGACAAAGAGACGGGGGGTTGTACCAACTCGAAAAAAGGGGGTGGGGTGGGTCGTACGGAACTCGACCTAAAAATCCCAGAACGCAATGGATGTGCACTGGTCGGCAGAGCGGCTCCTCTCTGTGGAGTTCCCACTTGATTCCTTGGACAAGGAGAAGATGTAAAACACAGTTCTATTACTTCTGCGAGAACGAGGTTTGTAGGTGGAACTTTATTTGCGGCCTAACGTTTCGACCAGATCGTCGTCCTCAGAGGCCTGAACGTAGCTCAAGATTTTTAATTTGCTCTCTACACCGCCAAAAGCCTTGTTGCCCCCGCGTTTCCGACGGTACTTCCAGAAACAACCAAAAACCTCCCGAGTAAACACATACTGCAGCCGAGTCCACCGCGGCAAAATGAAGCCGGTCCAAACGCCGCTCCACTAGATGTTAGTAATGTAAGTGAGACACACCGTGCTGTCCTTGTGTAGTAGCTATCAGGACTTGCACATCTCACGGCTTACATCATTAACTCGCAATGTGGTGAAAACGGTAAGAGATCATTTGTTATGGCTAAACACTCATTTCGGTTATTCATCCTGGGATTCCTTGCGGAAATCCAGAATGCCTCTAGCGCTTTTCTGGCGGAGATCTCAGTCTCGTACGCTAGGATCCTGCACTTCACATCAAAATCGCTTCCGCGGTGCTCTTCGATTAGATGCTTCCCTAACGGTGTTGTTGTGTTACCACGCCTTTTACCAGCAAGATGTTCTTTGATACGTGTTGCCAGTGGCCTACCAGTCTCCCCAATGTATGTTGCATTACATGTCTGGCATTCGATTTGATAGATCACGCCAGCTTTGGCACAATCTCCTGCCTTTACCGTTAGGACATATAACAATGATCTGATATGCAGTGTCTGTCGTAGAGTCTGTTACGTACAAGCTGGCGCCTGATGCTGTCATTAGGGATGTTCACTAAGACCACATCATCCTCCAGCCCTGTCCGAGCCAAACATCTTCGAATAGCAGCACTTACATTATCAGATATGAACGGTATACATAAGGGGATCTTGTTTTAGCCAGTCTCACGTGGTAATGATGTAAGCCGTGAGATGTGCAAGTCCTGATAGCTACTACACAAGGACAGCACGGTGTGTCTCACTTACATTACTAACATCTAGTGGAGCGGCGTTGACCCGCTCATGCCGCGGTGGACTCGGTGAGTATGTTTTACATACGGGAGGTTTTTGGTTGTTTCTGGAAGTACCGTCGGAAACGCTGGGGCGACAAGGCGTTTGGCGAGGTATTGATTAGTAGAGCAAATTAAAAATCTTGAGCTACGTTCAGGCCTCTGAGGACGACGATCTGGTCGAAACGTTAGGCCGCAAATAAAGTTCCACCTACAAACCTCGTTCTCGCAGAAGTAATAGAACTTCAAAGTTACAACAATGCCGAGGTTATACGAAGAGAGAAGTTGGAGACTATTAAAAACACAGGCTTGTCGTACGATTAGGGTTCAAGCAAGGGCGTATTTGGTCACTGAGTGGAAGGAAAGGATCGTCAATCCGCCCTTATGGACAAAAAGTTTTGTTGCGGACTGGCTGAGTTTTCTCGGTTCACTCACCTGTTTTAAGTACGCCATATACCACCCACGCACCTCCGTGCTCGACGTCTGTTTTTTTAGGAGAAAATTTCGAAGAAAAACTGTTGAGAAAAAAAAATTGGAAAAGTGGTAGGGAGTCGAGAGAATTCGGGAGGGTGCTCTATGGAAAGGGATAGGTCGTCTAGTAGAAAACACGACGAGAGGTGGGAGTATTTATATGAAAATTTCTCACAACAGCAGCAGCGCTTCCTTATGTAGCCAGATGATCTCGAACGCGCCATCAACTCGAATTGGGCCTCTAAAGAGATTGAAAAAATTTATGATTATTGAGTCTGCAAACACCTTTGTTTGATCAGCTGAAGTACAACAGCCAGTACTACCAGCCCTAATTGCATATGGTATTGACCACCTCTCTCGCCTGGATCAACCAGCTACGCTATAGCTGCATCTCATATCGGAGGGCAAAAAAAGAGCGTTTCAACGACTGCTACGTATTTCGTACATGGTATGCCGACTTTCCTCTCTTATGTCTTCGTCTCAGCCTCTTTTCTGTCTCGTCATCTTCGTCAAACCTCGCTACGTCACTACGTTTGCAGCCACGTACTTCAATACGCCTCCTTTGCCATCAGGTACACTCCTTATCCCTGAGAAGAAGTAGGCGTGGCATTTGAACATTGCATAGATTGGGTTACTAGTGGGATCTATTAGTTTGAGACAAAACATTTCTTCTGTATGGATAGAGACATGACTACAAATATGCCATGATGAAAACAAATCGTCAGAAACACACTAGACACCACGTTCAATTGAAGTATGTAGCCACGCCTACCCCATCTCAGGGATTTCGAGGTATGTATAGTACGTAACATTGCAATTTGTCGGGGCGACAAACGCAGCGCGGCAGCTCTGCGAGCCCCGCCCCGACGGCCACACCCACTTGTCAGCGCGGGCATTTAATAGATTTTCAACACATGGCGACTCCGCCGCATTCTTTAAACACGTTGACGACGAGCAGTTTTTCCTCATGACTTGCTCCTGGGACGGCACATTTTTCTACACTGAAACTTAGTAATTTCCAAATAAATGAATTACTACGACCAAAATCTATCGAGAAATGCAAGAGACGAGTATAGCAATCTCGAATCTCTGACACAATTTAGCACTTATTGCACCAATCTTCCAAAATCAGGCCATTTTTTACAAAATTCTCCTTCTGAATAAAGAATGGAGCTGAAAAATTGCCTCCGGGAGTGTGATTGATCTCCTCAAAGAACAATCGCATCCTCGACCCGAAAATGTTTGTTCTTGAACTAATTTTATGAAAAGAAAGTGAAACAATCGCGCAGATCTTGAGTTATATAATAACTGTGGGACAGCATTGGGCGACGCCGTTCCACAAGACAAACTTTCTGTCGTCCACCATTGACGGAAATCGTCGTCCGCGTTTGAGTGGACATGATATTTTTGTTGAGGGGGTCGGTTCACCGGTAAGGGACAAGTTTTCAGGAAATTTGATGATCTATAGGACATTTTGGCGCGGGCGCTAGGCAGTTTTGTGGCAAGCGATTGTGATATTTGTGTTCAGGGGTCAAGCTAACCCACGAGACAAGTTTTCAGCGATTTTGGTGACCTAAGGTATTTTGGCGCCGGCGCCGGGCAGTCCGGGCCAAACCACTGTGCTGTTCGTTTCAGAATTTCAGCCTACTCCTATAGACATCTTTTGAACAAATTTGGTTGCTCGCACGTCTTTATTATTAGAGCAGTATGCTGTCGGACAGCATTGTCCGACACCGTCCCATGAGACAGACTGGCTGTCGCCCACCATTGTCCGACACCGTCGTCAACGTGTTAAAGGGTTTGTGGGCGAATTCCGCCGGATTTTCAATAAACTTTTCAACTTTTTGATTTCACATGCACTCTTTGCACAACGAAGGTACTCGTAGCCGTATACTCGTAATCATGCACCCGGCAATTCAGGCTCCTCCCTCTTAGGCCACGCCCACTTGCTTTTTGCGGAATTTTGATATTTTTCAAAATTTTTGCATTTTTGGACTGCTCCATGAAGCCCGCCCACTGTGAGAGGCTCCGCCCACTTTGAAGAAGCCCCGCCCACTTTTCAAAAATGGTGCAAATCGGCAGTATAGAGCCATGGCTTGCATGGCAAGGGTATTGCTGGTCATTAGGAATAAACTTCGCCTGATTTATTTGTTCCGAGTGCCCCGGTGCACCTTCGTTGTGGAGAGGAAGAGTGGATGTGAAATTAAAAATTGCAGAAGTTATGAAGACGTGAAGTTCGCAACAAACTTTAGAGATTGGACGGAGTCAATCATGTGTTGAAAACCTATGTCCACGCTGACAGCGTGACCGTCGGGGCAGGGTTCGCGGTGGTGTCTGGCGTGATTTGGTTGGTGAACTGCCTGGTCTAAGAAGAGTGGTGAATTTGGTTTGAAAAGTGGTGAATTTGCTTTGAAAAGTGGTGAATTTGGTTTGAAAAGTGGTGAATTTAAAGTGAAAATGTACAGTCCTCATCATTGCGGACCGGTGGGGCGTGTCAGCCAGTATGAGTGTGCACACTGTTGAAGCCGTTCTCAGCCTTTTTGTTGAAACGCGTATGCGACAAAAAGTGGTAGAAAACGAGTAATACGGAGGATATAATACAGTCATATCATTTGCTCGCTTTAAATACTGGTGGAGAGCGGGTTTGGCACCGCGCCAAACGCAGCCGCACTGAACCGCCCCGACAGTACGTAATGATGAGGACTGTATATATGGGTTGTCACTGCTCTGCTTGTGGGCGTGTTATTTTTCTAGTTGGCCAGTTTCTTTTACTAGTCACTATCTTACACATCTCACCTTACCTGTGGATTCTTGTCAAGTGTAAACGATGCTCGTACTGCATGGCTTTAGAGTGCTCACAGGAGGCAACCACATACAATGGTCGGGGAGAACCAGCATAATCCACCCATCAAGCCGAGCTCCGCTACATGCCCTCGCAGGCTATTTATCTTGAAGGAAAACAACGTGACCCAACGCTATTCTTCTCAAATTATAGAACACACATAGTCATGTAATTTGAACAGTTTTTATTGAACGGTATTCTACTGGATGGAGCGCTTAGTAGCAAGTGACCTCGAATTACCACAAACGCGGTCCAAGTGACAAGTTTCGAATCGAACTCCCGACCAGGTCGACGGGAGCTTCCGCCCTTCCGGGTTCAGGAAGCTGGTATCATACACGTCTGGGATGATAAAAGCAGGGACTTTCACTTGAATGGCTAGCGGCATGCCATTGGATAGGCCTAAGAGCATTTTGACCAGTAAGAATACGAGAGCGGTAGTAGAATACCTGTACATTCTCAGAAGGGACTGGTCGACGTGGAAAGCCCGCTCGATCATGCACCGAGATGAAGTCCTGCCTGAAGTGAAACCTCCCTCGACCCTTTTGTTGTTTTGAGCCGTACAAAATTTGTGTGATTAAATTGCTGACTTGCTTGAAAAATTCTGTCCTCAAGACGAATTCTGTCTTCAAGGGTCCAACAGACTGCTGACGCGAACTTTGAACTTCACCATCAACGCGCAGGGAGTTCATACCTTAAAGACACATTAGTACGCTCACACACATTGAGGGTGTATGAGACTACCAGCCCCCCAGCTGTCGATTTGTCGT
>MU951462.1:0-10341 GCA_036418165.1 Cooperia oncophora
AGGCTGGCTTGAAGGCGGAGTCTGGAGGCGGAGTCACTGGAAAAGGAGGCGTCACTGAACCTATATTGCGCTATAGCGCCCCTCCCTTACAATTTTTGCCGCGAAACCGGTACAAGGTTGTTCGTCGCGGACCACACTACCTCCCGACGCCATATTTTCAACTTGTGTACTGATCGTGAACCGTGCCTTCAAATTGCTTGAGCGAGTTTTTACCAGTTCTAACAGTTCCTGCCTGTTTGCTACTTCCTTGCGTCTTTCCAGCACTTCTACCAAATGCAGAACGAGTAATGAAATTGCGTATTTTCATAGAGTTACTTCCCTTTCAAATATCTTTAATGATCTGAAAATTTTAACCTGAAAATTCCTGACAATCAGAGCAGCAGAAAAACTAAAAACTCGTTCTCCTCGAGCTTGAAATTCTTCATCCAATTGTATGAAAAGCGCTGACAGAGCAATTAATTTTTTGTACAAATTCTCGAGTTACTAAAAAAGGTTCTTAGTAATGGGCCGACCTAACACATTACTCTGAGAAAGGCTTCGATGAGTCTCGTCCCATTGTCAAATTAAGCGTGTGCTCACTGTATAGACCAAATCGCACCTGGAATTTCATTGCAATCCTAGACGGAAGAAGTGTGCATGATGTATCCTTGAAGGGAGGTGACTCACAGCAAAAGCTTCATCAGCTGTGGTAACGTTTCAGAGCAACGGCCAGTGTACTTCACACGTTGGGAATCCCCACCGAGGGGTTGTACCTGGTTGCTGGTGAAGGGGCGTCGCATTCACTCTTAGACTTTTCATTGACTTTTGTTGGCTATTTCCGGGCTTTTCCTGCTTTGGGTGCGTTACATACTCCCTCTCCCCTCCGCTATAAAAATGGGGATTTTTGGCAAAGGAAATCCGGAATCGTGGGAGGAACCTGGGAAAATTCAGGACGATGGTAGATACTATGGGAAGTGGGCAAGGGGGTTGTACCAGAGGTGGGGATTTAGAGAGAGTTGCAGTTCCCGCAACGGTAGGACGCGCCTGGGCAGCGGTCGAAACTCTGAACCTGTATGAGTCACTGGGGCCTGTATAATTGGGGGGGGGGGCTGCAACCGAGGTTTTGTACCTTTTTACTCCAAACCGCTACGCGTCAAGTCCTACGGTGTCATGGCTCGCCAAATGGCCAATGGATCGAATGACGCGTACGGTCGAATGGTGAAATCTTTGGTCGGCTCATAACAACCGAGCCGTCCTTTCCACCGCGACAGGCAGATCGCTACAGTACTCGTCTAGTAGGATGAAAACACTGATTTGTACGTCGGCCAGCACCCGGAAGTCCTTGTAAAGGCCAAGTCCGTTCAAAATGCCACTACGATTTTGGAAAAAAGGTGGATTAGTAAGGAATACTTAGGGCGAACGGGAATTGATCAAGGGTCAACCCTTTGTAGCTGATTAGCAATGCTGTGCTCAAAATCCGCGATCAACGTTCACCCTTTGTAGCTGATTACAATCTGTGCTCAAAATCCGCTTAGGTATTGTTTTTTCCGTAATAAGGATCGAATAAGCCTTTTAAAGTGGGCGGCGTTGCGTGCCTGGTGTACAGGAGGAAGTAAGAGGGAGTAACGCTGTATACAAAGGTGGTTCAGACAATGTGGTTAACTTGCTTGGTAGAGTACTTAACGATTAGGTAAACCTGGGTGGTTCCGAACGTGAAGCTCCAGCTGGTGAAGTTATTATTCGCTGACCAAGAACTTCACTTTACTATAGATTACTTTTTTTTGATGACTCACGATCGGCTTCGTTTACCACTCCCATCACGCTCTTTGAACCCTTATGAGATGTAAGGCGTTTAGGCTTGAGAAATGGATACCTCACGCTCGTTGACGTTGCATCATCTCAGCAGGGCGATCGGAAGCCTTGTTAATGCCGGCTGCTGCCGTGGCGCCTTACTAGGAGATTCATAGTGCTGGAATGTCGTTAAGGGCAGTTGTCGTCTTACTACGCTCTGTCCTGCGATCGCGAATATGCCAGACGCACGATTTCCGTTTTGGAAGACATTCAGTTCCGGGAAAACGGTTCGGCTGAATAGCCACGCCAGTCTGCTCTGATTGTACGTATCTGCGTTTACTGTCGATATTCCTTTTATCTATATTTTAAACACGGCTGATTTACACGGGTCTTTATAAAGGTCATTTAACTAACCCCTGACAGATGAGAGCTTCTTCGTTAACGGCCGCGGCGAAGTGTTATTTTACAGAAAAGCATAGCTCAGTACCGCAAACAGTGAACGGTTATCAATCACTCGTATAAAATTTTTTTCGATTGACAAATTCTGTGATATAAAACCTGACTGAAATAGCCGGTATAAGGAAGGGCATACTAGGTCGCAAGTTCGGCGACTGCGCGCGGGAGAAGGGGGGGGGGCGTGTAGCTTTTGATGCTTCCCAATCACGTGGTCTACCATATGCATAGAGCAGCCTCTCTCGAGCTGACAGGTTTGTTAACCATGAATGGCTTTGACGACCTTTCTCCATCTTCACTAGAGCTCACAGGTTTCGCCAGATGAGACTTGTGAACCGGAACCAAGGAAGCAATGATAATATAAAATGCCCCCCCCCCCGTGCCACTGCGCCTGGCATACTGAAATATGACGCAGTTCGAGTTTGATGTAAGAGGTTCTGTCGAGGCCAACTGGCCATTATAACCAGAAACTTACTGGCGCACGAATGTCTGGCGCTCTGATGTCGCTGAACTTCGTTGCCGTGCAGCCTGTGTCGCCCACATTGTACATGTTAGGCATCGCAGTTCAGGGCGGGCCTTGAAATAGGAAAGGTGGAACGAGCGCCATCCATCGTGGCTTTTTAAGGTTCCATTGGTGATTCCTACGCGCGAGGCCGCCACTACTGGTAGAAAATGCTGCCTCGGGTGAGCTGGTTCCACACCTCCTGACACCGCCCCGGCAGATTGCGGCGACATCAACTACCGTTTGTACAACATCGTCGATTCGTGATTTCTCCCGCTCCCGCCCCCCGTCAAGGAACCCCCTACGCGTGTTGTAGTAGAAGAGATGGGGAGGGGGGGTAACTTTGGACCATTCTGGCGCTATAATGCAGCCTGACAAAGATTAACTGATGCGACTTTACAGTGATCAGATGTTGCAAAGCCGCCATTTGATCTTTCTTACAATCGTCATCCGGGCACTTGATTAGGGCGGCAAGGGTCGCGACGCGGCTGCGGCGTGTCACGAGCGCGGCGATCAGCTGTTTCCAGCCTATTTTAGCCATTTTCTCCCTAATTTACACTGTTATGGCTGCTTTTCTCGAGATTAGTTGTTCCTTGTCTTCACAAGGTAAATTATGATTAAGATTCCTCTGATTAATGAAACAGCTGTGCAGACAATTGAACAAATACCTGAAAAAAAATCGCAAACAACATCTACGTGCAGAAACAAAAAAAATGCTCTACAATCCTCATGTCTTCCAATAAAAGACATAAAACAATAAAAATGAAAAATAGAAATGCAATGAAAACTAGGGAGGAAAGGCAAAATGAGGCTGGAAACACTGATGCGCCGCGTGTTGACACAGCCTAGCGCGCGTTCGCGCCCCTTGGCTGCCTAATCAAGTTCACCGATGAAGACTGTATGTCTTATAACGGAGCATTAGCTAAACTATGAGGAAGGCTCCCTTATGGGTAGAAATTCCGTGCACTGGTTTTGTCCTTGTTCACGTCTGTAGTCCGGGCAACCTAGTTGATAATAAGATTTTGAGAAAAGCTGATTAATTCAGCTTCAAGTAGAAGGGTCTAGCCAAGCAATAATCATGACCAGTTCCTCATTGCTTTATAGTTTGTCGAATTATCTCTCAGACTGCTCCTATAAAAGTTTTAGCTTGTTGACATCCTATTAGTCCTAAGTGCTACGCACTTGCCCTTACGTTGTGATCACTTTTCAGGATTGACTCACTTGCCCTAATCTACGCTATCCTCCTCCTCCTCCCGTCGCAATTTTGGCAACACCTACGCACTTCCTGACTGTTGAGCATCCAGATTTCTAGGCCCGTTTTCTTCCGTTCCTTCGACAATTTCGGTCCAGATCCCGCCTTTTTCGGGCCCATCTATAGAATGCCACGCCACCCTTGATGAGCGGTCGTGTCAAGCATAGTCCTTGACAAATGATTGCTGCACATGTGCGAGCAATACAACCATCCCATTTCAGATCAGATTTCGAGTTCTGCTTTTTATTCGTTGCTATATTTATGCCTTTTCCCTGCAATTTGGTTTCTTTTATTCAATGAGTATAATTCTAAGTAGTTACTCCTGTAGGAGGCTCTTACTGAGGCGTCTTTTAGGAAATTCTATGTGCCTGCTTTCCTATTCAGGTACCCGGCAGTGGACAGTGAGGGCGAAACAGCGTGGACTTCTTTGGCGTAAAGGCTCCTTCGTCAGTCTGTCCTGCGGGCGAATCCTCAACGAGGGCTCGTATTTGGGCGCTGGAGGGAGGCGGGTCGTATTCGGCGTGGTGACGATTCCTTTGTTGATATCTCCTTTCCAAACGTTCTTTTTTCATAACCCTTTGCCTGTGAGCTACATTTTCAGTACTTCCGATACGTGCTCGGAATAGGGCACATCGTTTTTGGGGATACCCCAACCCAACCCAACATGGAAGGGCGTATTTGGTCGCTGAGAGAGGGAGGGTTGTATTCGGGCTGAGAAATTTTTTTTCGATAATTGATTTTTCTTGTTTCAGGGACGCTGTAAAGAGGGGAGGGGTTCGTATTTCCTTTCTGAGTTTCTGAGAGAGGTTGCTGACTTTTCGTGGTTTTTACTGTCCCCACCCCTTTCACTTTTTAGGGGGGGGGGAAGGGTGGGGGGTTGTACGGACTCGACCAAAACCCATAACTAATGGTGTGCCCTGCCTCGGAAGTGTCTACTCCACTCGCTCAGCGGGTATTCTGAGGACCCGTACGAAGGACCTCAAAATACCCTCCGAGCGAGTGGAGTAGAAAAAATTACGCTCAACTCCGTGACATTGCTTAATCTTGATAAAGTAACTTCAGACTTGGGATTAACTGTCCCGCTCCTAGGCTGCACTTCTTGCATTACTTGGAATACGACGTAGTATGCATACCTATCCCATGACGCAACAACCATTAGCGTGTATTCTAGTAAGCAATGAGTTTTGTCGGAAAATGACGTTTTTAGATGTACTGAGCCTATTGTAAACAGCGACCCATAAAAACAAGTGTGTAATGCTCTTGGTATTTAGTATCGAACGTAAACCACCTTATTTAGTAGCAAGTAAATTGTAAGAATCTGTGAGTCAACTCGCTCTCTAAAGGGCATGGAGTCTAGACTTAGCAAGAACACAAAAACGGAAGAAGCCACGGCGGCTGGCGGCCCACAGGGCGAGCTCAAAGACACATTCTGTCTTGAAGGTGCAGGTGGAGTCACTTACAGAGTTCCCTTCTCTTTCTGTTATTCCAAAATGTAGGCGCGTGCCCTGAGGAAAGCGCAGGGGTCAAGGAGGCTTTGCCTACGCGATGGACGCATAATATGTCTTTAAAGTGCAGATTAGGAGGAATTTAGCCGAAACGTGAGCGCGTGAAAGTGACGTTTCATCGAAGGTTAAGGGCATCAAGGTCATTTTTTCTGTCAATAAAACGAATGAAAAATTTGTAGTATTTCGACGACAATTTGAGTACAAGTTCGACAGAATCGCGACTTTTTCTGTTTCCTTTTTTTCAAACGCATTGCTCCTTCGACTTTCATTGAGGACTATAGTAGCATCCGTCATATTCATTTTCTCCATTTCTTTTCATGTTCTCCAATTTTTTTCATTTTTCTCAATTCGTGCCGGGACGGCTCGAGTCCCACTCAACCAACCTGAGTTCTGTATGATTCTAAAGGGTCCACAGACTAGTTGAATTCAATCTCTCCAATGACGTCAATTTTCTGTTTTTCTCGTATTTTCGGTATATAGGTATGAGGGAAAAGGCAGAATATTTTGGATAAAGTTTATTTTTCAATGTAGTCCCCCATAACTCCAACGCACTTGTTTGCTCTGGAAACTAAATACCCTCTAAAAAATATTTCTCCTCCTTGTCCCCAAAAATGTGCGTTAATTGCCGCCTTCAGCTCTTCTCGTCAGAAAAACGTTTTTTACGAGGATTTTTTTAGGTTGGGGAATAAGAGTAACCACCAATCACTTTCACAAGTTTTTCACTTTCTCCAATAGTTTTTGATTGTTCTCAATTTTTTAATAAGTTATCATTTTCTCGACATTGTCGTATCCGTCTTTCTAGTCTTATTTCACCAAGAATAGCATTGATGATAAATAAATAAAGTTTTGTATTCATACCTCCAGAGGCGGAGGTGGTGTAGTGACAAGTGGCGCGCTTACCACTCGCGCGGCGCCGGGTTCAAATCCCGGGTCGACCCGCCCAGGCCAACCAAGCCTTCTACCCCCGGGGACGGTAAATTGGTACCAGATTCGTCTGGGAGGATAAAACACTGACTTGTACATCGGCTGGCCACCGCAAGTCATTGTATAGGCCACATCGCATTCAATAAGCCACTACGATTCTGAATGGAAGTAGAATGCGTGCCGCATCCCACAAAGGGATTGATCAACGGCGAAGACTTTATCCTTTTATCCTTATCCTTTATCATACTCCAGGTGGTGTAGTCACAGTGGCGCTTACCACTCGGGGCAGTCCCGAGTCGATTCTCGCCCACACCATCCACAAAGAAATGATCACCGGCGAAGACTTTGTCTTATACCTTACCTCCAGGGTGTGTTGTTTACCTACTGTAGTGGTTTCAGACTCCCTCATCACTGCTAAATACCCCGATACCGAGAATACTTCGAATGGCCCTCGTACAGTTGATATTGTCGCAGTCAGTCGGGGCGGTGCCAAGGAGCATGGATGAGTCCCCCTGCAGCGCTTTCTACCATTGGTTTTTTCTACTTGTCGGTGTCAAACTGAACATCATTGGACGAAATGGCACCAGGAGAGGGGCTTATTCCGCTCTCCTTGACACCGTCTTCGAGTGGCTGCGACTGTATGAACTGTACAGCTTATTGCCACGCTTATTGTCTGTGAGTAATTCACACATCGATTCTACCCCACTCATCGAACCTTCTGTCGCTCTGTGATTAGCTTATGGGAACCAGACTTGTCTGAGAGGAACAAAAACAATGACATTCACAGAGCTGAGCTTCGCCGTTCACTTTATGGGCTCGATCGCCACCTACAAGCGCCTCTACGATCGTGGCGGGACCAAAATATGTGGCCTTTTTTGGAATGGACTGCTCTTCATTAAAGCATCATTCCTCCATACGGGTTTTCCTTTAGTGAGCAGCGACAGGGTACAGCATCGTATTGTGAAGCACATAAGGGGGTCCGTACTTTTCCACTGGGGAAGGGGGAGGGTTACGCATGTGCCTTTAAGAGCCATTTGGGAAAAATTTTTCCTGGTGGTTGTTTTTTTCGCATTATTTTTCGTATAATTTTTTTGATTCATGCGTACTATTTATATGCCCCCCTCCGCTCGACAGCGAAATTTCTAGGGAATATCCGGAAGGGATTCGGGGAAAATCTGAGAAACTTTCCCGTCCCATTTCACATTGTCTGTATATCCCTGCCACGCCCCTCGCTCGACGGAAAATCTTGGGGAGGGGGGGGGAGGGTCGTACTGACACCCTCTCTCGGAGGGGGGTCGTACCTACAGCACCATTTCACACATCATGATGCTGTACCCTGAACAGCGATCGTTGAACGGAGCTTAGTTTATTTTTTACTCTTCTCCTTTACTGGTAACTTTTTACTTTGGACTTGCTAACCGACGCTAGTAGTTGTCACTGCTTTCCGAGCATTGTACTCTCGTCTGTGAATCACTGATGAACTCGCCTTCTTCATTACCTAATAGTATTCACTGAAGAATTCTCAGCGTCCAGGGTTGTTACTAGTAGTACATTATGGCATCAATAGAATCCCATCTGAATGATCAATGAGGCCACTTTTTTGTGTTCGTACAGAACCTAGCCCCTTTTTCCACCATGGGACATTGTTTTCGGAATTAAGCTCCGACCTCAAGGTGTTTGGAGACCATAGAGATTTTTCTCAGAACCTTGTTTTCAATTATCCGTTCAATTAGATCATTCTATATGCAAAAACATATGGCGGACCTGACGCAGTGGTCAGAGGTGCTGCATTGAATGTACTTTTTACGATTACTCATTGTAAATGGTAGCGTTGAAATGAGGAAGAAAAAGTGCTCCAGTAAAGAAAGATAGTAAAAGAAACCGGAAATATCCTCGTTGGGACCCCCTTCTTTTCTTGAAAATTGAGCGAGCATACAGCAGAAGGAGGGAAACGAGCGATCCTATCGCCGGTTGTTGAAGCCACGCCTCCATTGCCCGCGCGCGGCAAGCCGTGCGACAAAAGACGCGGCGACTCCGACTTTATTTAAACTAAAACTAAACTTTGACCTCAGCCAAAAGTTCCGAGAAACTGACAGACGTTTGAACAGGGATTTCCTTCAGCTCGCATCATGAAAGCCTTCGAACAAGTTTAACGGGGCCATTTTCCAGACGTCCTACTAGATAAGTCCGACATTACCAATAGGCCGTCTTTAAAGTCAGTCCCCGCGCTCAGGCAATCCGTGGGCGTCCTTTCTTGTATAAGTGGTCTGATCTTCAGTATCTAAGATTATCCCACTCGCGGCTTCACGAGAAGTAAAAAAAGCGCTGCTGCCCTCATAAGTGGCAGCTGTGACGCCTCCCTAGTTCTCCCACCTACCATAACTCGAAGGCTATTTTCTGCCACGAGTTCAATTTCAACACCGCGTTTTTCTTTCTTTTCACTGATTGATTAGTATAGTTTGATGCCAGGAAACGATTAGCCAGAGGCGGCGGGATATCACTTTGCTGGCATAAAACGAGCAGGTCCAGACAACTCGTGCAATGAGGCTGCCAGATGTCCTCAATGGTGTCCTCCACAATTTTTTTCGCTTTTTTTCTCCCTTGCAGAGTTATTTAGCGACTTTATATGTTTGTAAATGAACGCCACTACCCACAACATGGAATCGCGGGTTATTTTTAAGGAGACGGAAGCATCCTTTGGCCTAAACGTTGTTTGTGGACCGTGTTTCTCCTCCTTCTTACGGACTTTCCAGAAGCTAAACTGTACATTATTTGACACTTAAGGCCGCTCCACCCTGCACAATGCGAGGATTCTGCCCACTCGTTAATGGCTGCGTCAAAAAAAGCGCTACAGTAGTGTTCGGGCCAATGAGTTCTTCCGCCCCTCTAGCTGACTGACTGCCTCTTGGTCAGACTGAACGAGCTCTACGGGCCTATGTTCTAGGCGTCTAGTAGGACGTCTGGAAAATAGCCCCGTAGACCTCGTTCAACGGCCTTAACGGTTCAAAAAAACAAGTTAACAGCGCGGTGCATAGCAATGCCACTAATCAAAGCCACACCATTAGCCTTTTTTTCAGCGGCGAGTGGGAACCTGTTCAATGCATTAGAACTTCAATACTAAAGCGCCTGTCACGCTGCTGTTTAACCGTTTGAGCACTTTTTGAAAGGTATGCCATTAATTTCCCTGGAAAAATGCAAATAAATGCGGATCTTAGACATCGAATGGCTTCAGTTGCAGACTGACTACGGGAATCCCTTTGAAACCAATTCATCTCTTTCTGTTTCACTATCGAATACATTGCGTCATCATCAGTAATCGATTCCAAGTGTTTTCCCATTTATTAGCTCAATTATCACTTAATTATTGATTTATTCGCTTAGCACTTACTGCTCCAAATGAGCCAGATGAAACATTGGAACTAATGAATAATTTGTGCCACGTTAATGAGGAATTTTGAAGCAGTCATTCTGAAGGGCTCGGAATTTTAACAAAAGATCAGCAGGTGTTCATGAGCCCTTTGAAAGACTTTTGCGTCCAGACATTTTCCGACAGCTGAATTTTTCAAGTGATTTTTCCTTATTATTACATTACCAGTCCGACGGTGACTGACGCCAGCTCTCCTCCTCCCACGAAGGGACTGATTGACATTTTTTCCTACTTTGTTGTTCTTTCTTCTAGAACGGCGTTAGGTTTTTGAGAAAATTGGATTTACGTGAATATAATGGGAAGTGAGCTAGCTTAAAGGCAGCGCCCGCGTTCATTTGATGTTCCTACGCCCTCCTTAGATATCGTAGCTTTGTCGACAAGGGTGGAGGATGTACTAATTTCGCAGCTCAAAAATACGAGAGGATGGCGCCACCCGCTTGTGAAGAGGATGCCGCCCCGCCCACCTGGCTGCCATAACTGCTTTGGCTTAGCTTAGCCTTTGAAGGCT
>MU951493.1:0-12476 GCA_036418165.1 Cooperia oncophora
GTTTTTTTAGTTTCAGACCCTCGTTGTGAGAAGAAACATTCGATGTATTTGAGGAGAAGGTGCGGTGTTACCTCGAAAATAGGATATTTTCGTTATAACAACCTTTCCCTCATGGTCCATATTGCGACTAGGCCTGTTTTCGTTTTCACGCACATATTATATTTGGTACAATTACAATACAAATGCGATGTTTACTGGGGAGCGAGTAAACTTTGGTAGTTGCTCGATCTTTGAGTTACTCTCCTACAGAGAGTGCAGAGCGACCGCGGACCCTGCGACGGCGCGGGACTAACGCTAGGGAGAAGAAGAGTGTGCAGAGCGACCGCTGCAGAAAATGAAGACAGGCCGATGTTTTTAAGAATTTAACCTTTCACCCGTAAACAAAGCGAAAAGATAATCATCTCCTGTTCGTAATCTTTTCCCCTCATTACTCCCCCACACAACTTTCGCAGGATGTCAACAACAGGCGCTGCAAATAGAAGCAGAGCATGGTTCTACGGTTCCTTATTTAAACGGTATATAAGAGAACCAGTTTGACTGACGTCCTGTGTCAGTTGCTGAAACCATGTTCCCACTGTTCCTGTGGCGCGTTATGAATTTTGGGGCGCTTCTCTTCTAACACTCCTTATCAGCTCTTATCAACTGTTATCACTTCCTGTCTCCCATCCATACGTTTCTGCCAACGCTATTACAACTCCTGGAACCGCGTTCCTACTGTTGCTGCAAAACGGCATGATTTCAGTGAAGATCCCCTTTTGACGTTCCTTATAGCTTTACCATCAGCAATTCTTACCACTTCTTCCACCTCTTGATATTGTACCTGTACCCCCCCCCCTACATCATTTATCGATTTGAACTCTCTACAGTTATACTACTTATCCCTGAGACAGAGTAAGCGTGGCATTTGAACATGGCATAGATTGGATTACTCGTGGGATATTTCAGTTTGAGACAACTGTCATCTTGTTCAGTTTTGGTCAGAGGCACGACCACAATTGTGTCAAAATGAAAATATCTTACCAAAAGCACAGACACGCCACGTTCAGTTGGAGTACGCGGCCACGCCTACCTCCATCCTCAGGGATTTTAAGTGTAAACAAAGGAAGTGGTGGCATTACGGTCAAACAGCTCGCTCAGATCAACTAGACGAAGGCTTAGCAGTCTATATAGTAGAAAATAATACTTCTGCCGATCAACCGCGCAGCGACTGATGTATTTGATTGGAAACTATCGAGTACCATGGTTTGAAGCTTCAATTGAAATTAGTCGAAATAAAACCCGCTGGAATTTGTGGAAAAGGAGTGGGAATGGATGAAGCGTCAAGCGCCAGCGCTCGTCGTCTGGTACAGCCATGATCCCTGCAGACTGAAGGGTGGATCGGAGCGCTGCTAAGACGGCTTTTCCACGGTCTACGGATAACTGAAACTCAATCCTCTTTTATGGCGCCAACTCTCTGTTAAACTCAGCCCTCTCACGTCTTCGTGGCGTTTTGTGACCACTCCTGCCTTTAACGTTCCAGCTTCTCACGCAATAGGTGACCCATTCACCCCGGTGGTCCATACTCCTCATGAAAAAATTTATCTCGTGGCTCGCGACATGTTCTTTGTACCTCTCTATACCCTAGTCACCGCAGTGCTTGTTTCTCTGCACTCTAGCCTTTCGCGTAGGACCCCCACCAAAAGGTTCAGTTGTCACTTAACCCTTTTCCACCGATGATACTATTCAGAATGCTCAACGATTGGTGGGAGGAGCTGTTTTGGCTGCGATCCAACTCACGCCCCTTCACACGCCTTATCGTTTTCAGGAATCATGACTATAAATATCTAACAATTCATAAACAAATTTCAATGCAACGTCACTTGAAAATGATCGAACTTTAGAATTGAGATCCCTATCTTGTATTGACTCGCCAGCACTGGCGACATCTTTGAGCTGCAAAATTAGTTTGTCTCACGAATAACACAATTTGTGGGTCTCCAATTTCGCATACATAATTGACTTCCCTTTCATTCTTTTGAAAAACTTTGCCGTTCGCTGACCACATAGAGACAGTTCTTGCGCTCAAGCAATTCGTAGGCGCCCTCTCTTGAAAAAGTGGACTGGTCCTCTTTCTCCGAGATTATTCCCTTTTGCGGCTGTACGGTAAGTAATGAAGGCGCTGCGGTCCTCGTAAGTGGCAGTTCTGACGCCTCCCTAGTTGTCCCACCCACCAAACTCAAAGGCTATTCTCTTCACGAGTTCATTCAGTACACTGCCGTTTTTCTTTTGTCTTTTCACAGGTTAGATGGTATTAGCATTGGATGGCGCGAAGAAACGACTGAGGTGCCAGAGGCAGCAGAAGTTCGCTTTCCTGACATAAATATGTCCGGAAAACTCGTCCAGCGAGGCTACTAGGTCCCTGTTAAGGATTTCCCAATGTTTCTTTTGCCTTCTTTTCTCCCCTGAAGAGTCACTAGCCACTTCAAGTTTGTAATTGGAGGCCACTATCCATGATAGACAGTGGCGGGTTTTCTCTTTGGAAGGATTTCCAAATCATGGGCCACGCCCAGAATTTCGCCATGAACTTGAAAAGTCCTCTGACAATCCTTGTGAAGCGACAAAAATAGATGGCAAACTACATTTAAGTGACGAGCAGTTGCTTGATAAAGTCCCTTTAGGTCTATCAAAGAGTAGCAGAGACATTTTTTGGTGATTTCAAGTGTACTCGCCAGTTTTTTCCTTGAAAAGGGAAAAACCTTGAGGCCGTTACTTTCAGATGTTTTTTTTTTTTTTTTTTTTTTTTTTTTTTTTTTTTTATCATGGAGTGTGTAATATGATAGAAGCTTCTCTCTGTTCTGTTTTAATTGTCGAATGTGAAACCAAAGACTACTAGGGGCAGTTCGGGGAAGGCGAGGGGCATTCAGCACTATAACTGCTTCCCATCGACGTGTCGACCCATCTGTAGCCTTTTCTTGAGTTGACAGGTTTTACCGCGGTGGCTCGACGAGCTTGCTCCAGCTTCACAAAACCACAGGTTTCACCAGAGTGAGACATGTAAATCGGAACAAGTGAAGCAGTGAGTGTGCAAATGCCACTCCCCCCCCACCGGTCGCCGAATTGCGCCGAACTACTGCTTTGGCTTTTCGCTTAGAGATGATTAGTCGAAGATGATTATCAGTTCGCCTTATTTAACGTACAAAGGCTAAATTTCCAAAAACATCGGCCTGCCTTTCCTGCAACGGTCGCTCTGCACACGTCGTAGACGAGTAACTCAAAGATCGAGCAACTGCCAAAGTCTACGCGCTCCCCAGTAAACATCCTATTTTTATTGTAATCATATCAAATATAGTACATATATACGTGGCAACAAAACAGGACCACATTCTGAGAGCGCTCATCTTACTCATCATGAGGGATCCGTCAAAGGGTGTAATAACAAGTATATCCTATTTTCTGGGAAGTAAAGCCCTCAGGTACAAGGGGCTCCTTTTCCTCGGACACCGCAGCTATTTTTTTTCTCGTAGGAAGGGTTTTAGAACTAGCTTGGAAATCAGAACATGCAAAAAAGACGAAAAATAACTGCTGTTCTGTCTGGCGCTCGCGTAGACAGTCTCGCCTCTTCAACCTTCCTAATGCGCCTCATACTACAAGGAGAAGGCTGAGTTCAGAAACAAGTAGCCAGGATGCTCTACAAGTAAGTCCTTGAACTACGGTACTGGGTGATGGTCTACGCGGGAAAGGGGTACTATGTGAACTACTGTAGCTACGAAATGGACGGGGTTTTTATCCCATTCAGAGTCACCGTGGCTTGTTATATTCAGGATGGCTTAAGCAATGATTTGTGGGGCGAGCCGATTCACGGATCACTGTTTTTCCTCTTGGAGAAACCTGCCCTATAAGTCGAAAGGTTTGATTTGGACTGAGCGGGAGCTGTCCCAGGGTAATTTATTACGCTGGACCGCTCCAGTGCTTCGGACGAGGCCGCAGTTGCCCATGCACCGGCGCGCGCTCAAACAGCGTCAGACATAGCGATGGGCATTGACGCTCTACGAGCATTACCATTGAAACAGCGCTGCAGTGCTTATGGTACCAGACAGTTGGGTGACGCGTACCCGCCTTTACTCCCATTCTTTTCCGGAAGCTTGAGGCGCCGACCGCCGATTCCGTTATAGCTGCCTCCCCTTGCAGCCTGGGAAGCGCTATTGCAATGGTAGTGCGTCGTAGCGCTTCATCGCAAATTCTTAGCGCCGCCTTACTGAACATACCGTAGAAAGTCCTTGGCATAGAAAATAAAGGATTCGAATAGCACTCCATTTGATCATATAAAGTCTGAAGTCTTTTCCGCTGATCAATCCCTTTTTGATATGCGGCAGCATTCTACTTCCATTCAGAAGTCATTGTGGCTTATTGAATGCGAAGTGGCCTATACAGTGACTTGCGGTGGCCAGTCAATGTTCAAGTCAGTGTCTTATCCTCCCAGACAAATCTGGTACCAATTTACCGTGCCATGGGTGAAATCCTGTAGGAGCCGATCAGGGATTTGAGACGCGAAATGTGCGCCTGGTAAGCTTGCCACTCGCCACTACACCACATTCCTCTCGTTTGATCACACATCTTAAACGCTATTTTATTTGTCTGGTTCTTGTTTGAAGTTCGCCCGTCTTTGATCTTCTGGCAAGGCGTCAGTAAGTACTGGAAGAAGAACAGAGCGGAACAAATTGGGTCGAAGCATGCATTGAGTCTTGTTCCATGCCCTGAAAAGATTCAAAAGCAGTTGGCATGATAAATCCCTATTACGGGTAGGATTATACGCCTGGCAGTACGGATTTCTGCCTCCTGATTAGGCGCTGCGCAGCGCCCTTTCCAAGGAAGGTACTCTTATAAGGCCTTATCAAGCTACATATGCTGACCCGAAACGCCACCACGCCCGCCCGCCCACAAATGGACGACCGTCCTGATGCTCGTATTGCTTCATTTGCTAAGTAAAATATGAAGCGAAGGGATTGATATGAAGCGGCGCGGTGCTGCACGGATATATGAGTACACGCATACGTGCACGTACTCCATGTTCAAATGCCATGCCTACTCCTTATCCCTTAGACGGAGTAGGCGTGGCATTTGAACATGGCAAAGAATGGACTTACTTGTGGGGTATTTCAGCTTGAGACAATGTTATCTTGTTCTGTGTTGGAGAGCGACATGGCAATGATATCCTCAAAATGAAAGCACCTCACGAAAACCTTAGCCGCCGCCACGTCCAGTTAAAGTGCGCAGCCACGCCTACCCTACCTCAGGGATTTTAAGTGTACCTACCGTAGCGGTTATTGGCACTGGCCTACGGGAAACTCGGCCCATATTGCTTTCCGAGTCATCGAGAACGAAGGTTCTTCTCCGCAGGTTTCTGCGCTTCATTTCGTTTTTTCGCTATTTTCCCGCTATATAGCGCCCTTTTGGCATTTTAGACCGAGTACCGAGTTATCGCGTCATATGCCTTCAAAGGCTCCCTTCTAAACTGCCTTTTCAACAGTAATATGCAAGAGTTGGTGGTCTTCCTATGTCATGCTGGAATCGCTATGTGAGTTTTTGAGATTGGCTTTCAACTATTGTAGTAGCAAGCAGAATTCTTCTATCCACCTGAATGGGAAAATTGTCTTTCCGGTTCAAGGTGGTTTCCTGAAACCTTTCAATCAATGTAGATCATTCACCCTGATATTAAGGCCAAGCAAAAAAGTCGGAAAACGAGAAAAAGAGCTCATTCAACGAGGCGAAGGTGCGCCTTACGCGGGTGCGCTTTATTCCCCCAGAAAAATATGGTGATAACGTTTGGAAAACGCAGAGCAACTTTAAAAAGTCAAAGGTCTGTCCCTTCCTCATGATTGTGACGTCACGGAGCTTCATCAGTAACTGCAATCTGATTTCGATGCCATCTCAACTGGTTTTTCGTTCGTAACCTTTTCTACCGCCACCGAACTACGCCACACTTTGGCAGTGGTCAAAAACATGGCAAGTACCCCCTCAACTGTATACAGGAACACGTTCTAATTCGTGGGGAAAATTTCCGGTGAAATATACTCTTCCCCCATTTCCGCTTCCTCTTATCGACCTCGCCCCTTCCCAACCCACACTACCAGTTTTCTAGTTTCGCCTGATTTCCCCAACACCTACCGAGTAGGTTTCAAACTTACCCTCGCATACCTTTTCCGGGTTTCTCACCAGAAATTTCGGTCCGAGGCGAGGAGAACGGGGGGAGAGGGATAATATAGCACTCAAAAAGTAAAGAACTAAGGTAAGTCAGCAGACCGGGGAAATTTTTCAACAGCATCGCGCAAATTTCTGTCAAAAGAAACTATGTCCGCGGAGCGGGACCACCGCCTTCCAGATCTCCTCCAACTACCGGGGTCCGCCCCGGCGCGGCGACGGCACTGATCCGTCGTAACGACCTCACCCTTTAGAATTAGTTCCGAAGATAGGAATAACGTCTTGAAACAAGAAAATAAACATCCGTAGAGAAATTTTCTCGTACCAAGTGCGACACCTACCCGCTGACTATTCCCAACGTGGGACGTGCCCTGACCGTATAGCCCGTGCGATATCGTGCAGGCACTTTACGGAGACTGAAATCAAAAGCAGTGGGAAGAGTGGAAGGCACAAGCTTGTGAAAAGCTGTTCCATTTTAATTCCAAATTATGTCAACACAGAAAAACCCTTTAATGGGAAGGGAAACTGCGGTTTTTGATAAAAAAGGCACAGCGGGATGAAATCGAGTGGTCGAACTTTTGAAAAACATTCGGTGGCATGGCGTTCCATTCATCCACTGGTTGATTGAATTTGTGTCTGCTTCTGCTCAATTAACCCCAACAAAGTTTCCCGAGCCCTTCCCATATGTGTTCCATGGGAACTGAAAACTGGTTTGGCCATTCACGCGATGCCGTCTGATGGACCTCTTCATGATGCTTGAGGTGCACGTTGAATTATTATCCTGGAGCAGGATCGATTCTATGAGGATGTTTTGTTATGCGCGCAGCACCGACACTGACAATTACATTCCCGTCAGTATGCCGTTTTTCCGCCAATATTAGGAATAGCAATCATCCAGGTAATTGGGATGGAAGAACAAGAGGAATTATCAGACATCCTCCACCATTGGCCACTGAACCGGATTGTATGCCAAAGAATGTTATGGTACTTGAGAACAATCTTCTGAAAGATATTCTCCCGTCCGTGAAAAGAAAGGAGGCATTATACCATTACTACAGCCCCTAACACTCGAACATTTGTTTTCGCTGAAACTTCGCATAAAGTGGTAATTCGGTCAAGGATTTTGATCATCACGAGTATCACACTCTGATCGGGAATCTGATATTATATTCGTGATCAGGACGTCACATAGGCCTTAGCGCCATTTGGCACCGATAGGCACCAATTTGGTCCCACCATGTTTCCAACAAATGCCCCGCAAACATGTGCCTGGGTGTAGTCGGAGTCAGGGTACACCATCATTGTGTGAACATAGGGGTCGTACTTTTTCCAGGGGAGGGGGGGGGTCGTATATTCGGGTTGGGAAGAGAGACAGGCTCGTGTTTGGCGTTGGGAAAGAGGGGGAGTCGATGCGCCTTGAAGAGAAATTTGTCGCGCTTGGTTTTCGCCGGTTGTTCACTTTCTGGCGTGATTCCGTTGTTTCATGTGGCACTATTATACCACCGTCGACCGTCTCCCTCTGCCACCTTTCGGCTCGACGGAAAAAAGTTTTGTTCGGTGATAACTGCAATAATGGGGCGAAGTTTTTATAGGGGAAGAAGGGTCCGTACCGGAGACCCCTGCATTGAGTGGGGGGGCGGGGGGAGGTCGTAACTGGACACTCTGCTGCAAGAGGAGGGAGGCCCTACACCAGCCCGAGGGGTCGCGCAACAGCGAATCACGATGGTGTAGCCTGGCCGGAGTTCTGATCACGGATGCGACATCTATCCCCGTCGCTGGTGCCATTTCCCCAAAATAGGCGTCAATTGGTCGCCATCAACCTTCCTCCAAAAACTGTGTAAATTCGCATCCTAGGGTTATTTGGCATCCTAATTACGGTGACACTTATTCCCACGAGCAGCGCTAATGTATTACACTGGTCGTCTCCCTCTGTTAACGCTAAGCCTGGTGGAGAGAGAAACACTCCCCCTCCTGCTCAAAAAATATCAGCTTGGGCGCTAAAATGGCAGTGGTGTCTATGTTCGATTCAGGACATCGAACAACCATAAACAGTAAGAGTTTGACCAATTTTTGGTGAAAAATATAGGTTGTCGCCCAAATAGGCGCGCAACAAAACGAATGTCTTGTTCCTGATCAGGCTACCATCAAATGACCTGCGTAAAATTTCAGCGTTTTCCGAGTTTTTGGAGTCGTACTAGTGAAATATTGCCGAAAAACGTTCGAGTCTGCTGAAGTACAACAGAACAGATGGCGTGCGATATGTTAGGCAGCGTTGAGACGGCAGCGCTTCAGTCAGCATGGTCATCGATCGTCGAATCGCGTGCGCGATCAAAGCGCCGCCGTCGCGAAGTCTGAAAGCTGCCCTATCAAACTTCGCCGTAGTGGAGGTGTTTTTCCTGTAAGTTTTTCAGCACTTTTCGAAGGTCTCCTTACGTGCTAAACGGAGCTGATCCTATAGGTTGCAAATGAATCTGTACTAATGTGAATCTCGTTGAGATCAACTTTTGAGCTGCTCATTGCCTGCCTTGTCCTTGAAGTACGGCATCCTCTTCTCTTCTCTAGAGCGTTGGAAAATTTCGAACTTGATGATTTCGAGGATACAGTCGCCTTAGCAAACGATGCCTGTGAAATCTCACGTAAAGCACTTCCAGAGAAAGGGAATGAATTGGTCCTTTGAGCATGATGGATGGCAAGGGGGATAGCAATATATAAAAGGCAAGTGGGTCCAATTTCCGGATAGAAAGCTCATTGCTGAGTCAGTCGGATTGGAAATTGATGGCAGGGAGAAGTGCGACCGACCGTGATTGCATGACTTTTGATCACAGGTCTCTCATCATCACATGTACTGCCAAGCAATGGTTTAGCAAAATGGTTCGGAGGTCACCCCCTTCTGAAAACTCACTGCTCAGCAGCCCGTGAAAGTCATACGATTGGCTACAAGATGTGAAGTCATTGTGCCATTTGAATATGGATTAGCCCTGTACTCGCAAAGACCATGTTCACATCAGTTACCCTCCTAAAATAAGTGAGTTCTCAAGGTTTATCCCCAAGGGCCAAGTCTGATTGAGTGGAACAAAATTCAATTCCACGCACTAGGAAGGAGATTGGCAGCTATTTTGGTTCGAGCACGTCATGGCAATCACCAGAGTTGTCGTTCGGGGAAGGCTTCACCCATCACCTCCATCGCTGTCTCAACTACAGCCCCCTTTTAATCCAAAGGTGTGGCACCACCCATCCTCCATCTGCTCCTTCCCAGAAGCAAGTTATGCCTCGGGGGAGGGAAGAAAAAAGAGGGCAGTGAATTAAAAATCTCAATTAATCCCAAAATAAACGTGATCCCTATCCTCAAGTCAGCACAGAGAATACGACTCTGCAGCTGCTTAGAAAAAAAATTATATCATCTAAGAAGTAACCAAGAAATGATTCCCGACTGTGGCATCCTCAAGAATGGTATGCCATGATCTTCAGTAAATGAAGAACTGCGACTTACTCCTGCTTTCTGAGCACTCTTTGGAAAGGGAGATATTTCGAAACCTAATTGATATAAAGATTGAGGTTCTACCACTCCTATCCTTCTTCTCTACGCATTCCCTTCTTAATTTACTTCGCCATTCCACCAGATTAATAAGTAATTACTCCCATTAGAGATTTTTGTAGCTCTTCTTATGTGAATCGGTGGGCGCACGTTCATGGTGCTTGAGTATAAGAACGCCTCATTTGAAATGATAATAATTGAGCGTTCTGAAATGTTGAGGGTTTTTATGTGAAGTCTGCGATGGGAACTCATTCAAGAGAAAGCGAAAGTCACAATGGAATTTCCCGAGCTTTCATGGTGAATTTTTCATTTTTCTCTACCGCTTTGCTTTCAGCCATGCACTTGTAATGAAGCTGATGAAGCTGGTCAGGTGACACGGCACGTTGAGAATTCGCAACCAACAGTCATATTTGGTTGCCGGAGGGTGAGATGGGAAGGGTCGTATTTTTCTTGGGAAAATTTTTCGCACTGTCGACTTTTACCGTTTCGGGGCTCTGCACTCCTCCGCCACTCCCTCCCCCAATCCACTTACTGAAGGAAACCGCTGCAATTAGCAAGTTGCATCGCGAGAGAAGACCTCTCTCTTTTCCGCCCCTTCCCTCTCCACTGCACCAACTAGGGGAATTTTGGCCCAAGTTGCTAATGCCAAGTAGAGTTAGGTAGGGGTCCTACCGAAGGATAGAATTCAGGAGGGGTCAAATTTCGGAGAGTTCTATCCAACACTAGGACATACGATAGTTGATCTCTCCCGTTTCACGCCCTCTCCTAGTTGGCGGCTATGCAATACACTATTTTCGGTAATTGATCAGGGGTTTCTCTCCACCCCATTTCGTCGCTGGTTGGATCTGAATATAGATGCGGGTAACTTGTGAAAGATCGTCGAGGGAGAACTTGGAGGGGGGAGGGGGTGCACTGACACCAACATTTCAATCATTCCAGAATTCATGCTGTATTCCGTCTGTGGGAGCTTCCTCCCAGGATTATGTGCGCGAGGAGATTTCTCGGCCGAACGTGAAAGTGAATACAGGGGGGGGGGGCAAAAAAAGAACTTGGACTGAGTTATATAAGCAAAGATTTTTGAGCCCAGACAGGGACGTGTGGTACGAGCATAGGACGGAAATTCAGAAGATGTTTCTCGATAAGGCAGGTAGCTGGGCTCTTTTCCATTCACCTTCATGTACACAAATATGAAGTCTCTCCAGTCACAGCTGATGGGAGAACTTTTGGAAATCACGTACTCAAACAGATGGCGAAAGATTCTAGTATGGAGTCACCTTAATAGAGTACGTGGAGACCAGTACTCTCGAGCTGGATGACCTCCGAAATCAAGCAGCTCCAACAACGTCGCCTCGGTCGACATCATCTTCACCACAGTCGCCAAGGCGCGGGTTGATGGTATGGACCGGACGTACCTGGAATGGAAGACCGATATTTTCTTCGTGGACCCGGACTGAAGGTGAGCGCTGATGGTCACATGAATGGTCGAATCGAGAATATATCGCTACCATGTGTCGGACTTCTTGGAATTGTGTACTGGACAGGATTGGGTGGCAACACATGAAATTGAAGGGCGTTGGAAAAACTCTCCGCTATTGCATGGAAGGGTTGTTCTGAAGAAGATGGAATATCCAAGTAGGTCACCTGACCTGAACCCCATCAATTACCTGGTTCGGGCGGAGTTCAATAGGGTGGTCTACAGTGGCGGAGAAATCAACGATCTCGCTGAACTCAGGCACCGAACCATGGTTGCGTGGCAGAATCTCTCGATGGCGGTGGTCCAGAAGGCTGTGGCGGAGTATCATGATAGTATTTAATATGCTCTTTAATATGGTAAAAATGTCCGATCAGAATTCAATAAAGTGTAACTTATAGCGCCTCGAAAGTCAAGGAAGAAAAGTGACTTTTTTTATTGCCCCCCCCTGCATATCAGCCTAGAGCAGGATTGGGCCAATACTGAAGCGCTCTTCTTTTATCATTTTGAGCATTCAAAAGTTCTCCTGAGCCTAGTCAGCTACGAAAATTCCATTCACTCACTCGTTTCTAGCTCTGGGGGCCGCGAAGCGACACACTTACCAACGATTTTTTTGAGGAGCCTAGGGCAATGTACTGAAAGGCCTTGAAAAGCTTCGCAAGCGATCTACCAACAATAATACCATGCTGACCTTGATTTTCAAGGCGAAATAAGTTACACTTGATTAATTTCTGATTGGACATTTCACCATCAAATTCAACAACACATTGCACACGATCACGAAACTCCGCCACAGCCTTCTGGACGAACGCCATCGAGAGATTCTGCCACGCGACCGTGATTCGGTGCCTGAGTTCAGCGAGGTCGTTGATTTCTCCGCCACTGTAGACCACCCTGTTGAGCTCCTCCGGACCCGGTAATCGAGGGGGTTTAGGTCAGGTGACACACTTGGATATTCCGTCTTTTTCAGGTATTCAGCGCCCTTTGATTCCACGTGGGCGAGAGTTTTTCGATTCTATGCTAGCACCCAATCCTGTAGCAGTACGAAGTTTCCAAGATGGTACAGGCGACGACATGAAGGCAGGATATTCTCCTCGAGCTGTTCGATGTAACCGTCACCTCAGTCCGGGGTCCACGAAGAAAATATCGGTCTTCCCATTCCAGGAACTCCGGTCCATACCATCAACCCGCGCCTTGGCGACTGCGGTGAAGATGATATCCTGGACCGTAGCGACGTTGTCGGAGCTGCTCGATGTTGGAGATCTATGCATCGAGGAACATCTTGGCTATCTC
>MU951498.1:0-11699 GCA_036418165.1 Cooperia oncophora
CCTGGAATTATATCAATGTTGACAACGGCAGATCAGATAATCTTAGTACCTTTGAGCACGAGGAAACTGAGAGAATCAATGTTCTGCTGAAAGATTCCAGACCCCTTGCAGAGTTCACCAATTCCAGATTTCGATCTGTCCTAAAGCAAGGTTTCGTCAAACCGTCAGAGATGGCGTTTTTACAGAACCCAGCTTGGCTTTGTTCACAAGACCCACCTAATCCCGCTTTACAGGCCAAGAAAGAGTTTGGGAGAGCTGCCCTCAAGGCTGCAAAAGCACCGTTTATCAAGGCCTTGTTGAGTGGAAGCAAATGAAAGAACAACGCTAAAACACGGAACAACATTACGCATACGTGGCCCAAGAGCCAAAAACACACCTGGACTCAACTATTACCTATGCGCTGTACAACATTGCGCATACCTGGCCCGAGTGCCAGCAACACTGGCGTTCAACTATTAAGGGGGCGCTGTAAAATATCGCACACACCTGGCCCGAGCCCCAGAACCACGCCGATGTCCGTTCGTAAAGGCTTGTGTCAATCTACACATCGATTAGTAGAGTAGAAAATATCTTCGATCACATATATGGGCTCACAGACATACCAAGAGCAGGTAGCAGCATGAGCGGGAGAAAGAGCGAAGACCTCAGATTTTTTTATTATTTTCTGTTGAGTTTCATGACAACCAAGTCCCTTTTTGAAGAACGTCCTTTTCGGCCAGGGGGAGTATCGCGACTATTCGCGATTCTACTAGTTTTGTAAGTGCTTTTAGTGTAGTATTTCTTCTGTTTAGCATTTGTTTCAAATTGAATCGGAAAATTTGATCAGAGAAATCAACTCAGATCATCGATATTTCCCCCGCCCGGCCCGCCATTTATCGATTGCTCACGATATGCTATAAAAGGATCCACTTCGACGATGCCGCACTCCACCCTCCACTTACCCTTTTATTGCTTAATTTGTTTGCTGTTTTTTGTTTAGTCTTTTTAATTTTATGAGACTCGTTTAATTACCCAAGTTTGAGGGATAAAAGTGGTGTGTGTGCCGTGATCATCTTGTTCTGGTATATCCTCATATTATCTATTCACGCGTGGCAGGACATTGAGGAAAAAGTAGCATACAACTTACCATGTGTGAAATTTACTTGTTGGAAATTCAAAAAAAAAACTCAAAAAATTCAAACGTCCAAATATGGGAACATTGCGTCCAACATCCAACGTCGTCGTCCATCCAAGATGTTCACTAGTCTGCCTATACGCATTAAAAATGAAAGGAAAGCCATTAGCAGCAGGATACTCATAAAGAAAAGGGACAAACAGATCTCTATTCTCTTATGTTAATGTAAAGTCGGATACGTGGGAAAACCCATTTCTGTGGAAATGTGAATTCCATTACGGTTTAAAGGCACGGTCCGCGGTCAGATATGGAAGTTGAAAATATGGCGTCGGAAAGGTAGTGTACCGGCTTAGCGGCAAAAAATTGTAAGGGAGGGGCGCATAGCGCAATATAGGTTCAGTGACGCCTCCTTTTTTCCAGTGACTCCGCCTCCAGACTCCGCCTTCAAGGCCCGCCTTTCAGTGAAAACGAAGCTGCAGGACGAAAAAGCATGAAAATCGTCGCTTAACGGTTGCGAGGTTCTTATGGGGGTGAGCTGTGCAGAGAGCGCGCAGTGTTGGAGATGGAGTTAATTGTTGGAGATGGACCTGATTGCGCACCTACAAACAGGGTTTGGAAAGGGGTCCTATCTGGGGCAGTTGGCATGTTTTTTCTTCTTTTTCTTCACTATCGAGTTACTCAGCACCTTGTCGTCTATATGCAAACCCCTAATCCAGACATTACTCAAGTGCCACCTTCGTTTCGTCTTATGTGCAAAGCCCCTACAATTCCACTATCTTTCTCTGTGATGGTTCCAGACTGATTGACTCCTCTGAATGGAGAGTTTATTACACAGATCTTGGTGTAGCTGATGAAGGAAGACTGCGAAACAGTATCTGCACAGGGAAAATAGCGCATCAGCTCTGATACTATTTCCTATTAGTTATAGAATAGAAGACCACTATATTTTCCCCTCATACTGCCACTGGATTCATTCGACTAGTGTTCTCAGTCGTTATCTTTACGTTGCATTCCAAATACTACAGTCTCATCTGTTTTCCTATGTGAGTTGCAAGAAGAAATGGGGACTGTTAGGATTTGGTGATGCGCGAAAAAATGCGCATGAATGAATATGTTTCTAATGATTAGAACGCACAGCAACTCTCCTCGCATTGCAGTGAGCGGTTAATTACCCTAATTTTGATCGGTTAATTTGATTTACAGGCAGAGGACGCCCTCTCGGTTTGTGGCCCATGAAGCGACGATTCCAAGTGCAGCCAGTCGAGGTGCTAATTAAGGTGAAATACTGAAGTAGGTTTTCTGCTCACTCATTGTAACCTTAATCTCGCTATAATTTTACGCGCCAATTTTTTCCCTCGCATCCCAGCTATGTCCCTACAACTTACAATTCAATTTATTCACTTCTGATCGATTACCTTACAACTAATCTCTGGTTTTTCTTCTCTATGTTCGACGATGCTCACAAACGATCAAGTACGCTTTATTTTATGGAGTAAATAAGTCATAAAATATAGCGCGGCGTGTAAACATACAGCTGTCATTTGTGAATGATAATAAGACATAACACAGCTATTCTTATGAATCTGCAGCTGTTAACACTGAGAGTACAGTACGTAATCACCAAAGAAAAACTACGCGACTTAGTAACATCGAGTGACAAGTCTTTTCCAGAGGGAATGATTTCAGCTTAAAGGTGTTGTCCACGATTATCGTATGGGCGGGCTCACGCCTCCAGTTGTACTTTAACCCACTGCTTTCCCCTGTTAGAAAAGATGGAAGTAAGCGTATGCAGACGGCGGAAGACACGTGTAGACAAAAGCCGGGCTGCTGGCTCTCAGCTTACGCCCTCAGTAGATGTGATGTTGTTTATGGTCGAGAAAAATGGGCGGAGACAGTGAACCATTGTGCCTTTTCGCTGGTGCGCGATTTCTTATAAGAGGAGAAACGGCGCATCAATGTGATGGTTCTATGGCTATCCGCCCATATGGTCGTTGTGGAAGCCGAGCTTCAAAGCACCAGGTAAGGATTTCGTAAAAAGCAACGTGCGAAAAAGACTAAAAAAATGGAAAGGCCTCTATAACCACTACATCACATATTTTCCAGAAGCAACGGTACCCTTCCAATGAACCGGTATTCGCCCAGCACACCTACGCGCACGAACCCACGAGGCACAACAGTGAGGCAGTTTCAGACCTCTGCACCGAAGCGATGCCGGTCGCTCCGCGTTTGCTGCGGTCCATGCAGTTTCAAAAGCACACGCGCAATCGATCAGCGTCGAACACGCGACCGAAGCGCTGCTGTCGCGAAGTCTGAACGCTGCCTAGCCGCCCGGACCGACTCTTTAACACAGAAACACATCAAAAGCTCCTGATCCTCCTGGTAACCTTATAGCCTCATAGCTACTGGACCAAGGATTCCAGGATCCTAATGCTTCTGAAGAGTGAGATGTGGCGAATTCCAGGGAGGAATACATTATTGGCTTGTGTGTCAGACAATGAGACAGCAAGTGTAGGCAAAGCCAGCAGTGCTGCGGTCTGGACTGCACTGTCGGCAAAGTCGCAGAACTGAGAAACTCCGTCGCACTGTTTGGCGCGGTTTCTCAGAAGATTGTCACTGGACTAAATCTAGAACGAGAGGAAAAACAGGTGCTCATTACTACCGGTAAGCAACGTAATGGAATCGCCTGGGGTGTGCCACTCATACAGGGCACGTCATAGCTATGAGAACGATGCTTGTTGAGCTCACCCACCATCAATTTACCTCCGTATACCAAAGAATCCCATCATCTCCGCACTGTTTCCTACAGCCTTGTTCGCTGCGGACACTGGGTTATCATTGGGACCGTGTTTGACGCGGCACCAAAATGTTGAAGCTGGTAAAAAAATTTTTGGCGCCGCCCTAACCCATTCCCGCGACACGCTCGAACGTCCGTACCAAATAAGACCGTTTCTGCAACTCCCTAAGTAATACATCGCGAGAGGAGGGCTGCGAAATAGAAGTGCACTCCAGAAATGAGACGAAGATGTCATTATTCCCGTCCTTACCCAAAATCTCACATAGTTCGTATTGGTGCACATCCCCCTCCGCAAGCCAAATACCATCCTATCACAGTGACTCAGATGTGGTCCACTCCTTGAGAATTCCTCACTAATGCCTTTTGCCCTGGTTCGAATTCGGTACGCCAATCACCTAACCAAATGCTTCTATGGAAAGAAAACCGTGGCGCACGTGTTCGACTCGCGCTGTGGTCTTGTTAGCTGCAGATGATGAGGCGCGCCAGGAGTGGAGTGGGTTTGCCGCGGCGCCTTCCGTTTCCTTTTTTTCCGGCAGGCGACAAGACGGCTTGCTATCGTTCGCATCAGTCGGTTTTCCACCAGTTATTGTCGCTTACTCACTTTAACAACTGGTGGAGGAAGGACCTGCGACGCGCCGCACTCAGCCTCCCTAACATGCTCCTCGATCCAGGCGAACAAGACCGTAACTTTAACGCAAATGTCTTTCAATTTAGTACTCTCAAAGCGTCTTTCAATTTAGTACTCCCAAAGCATACGACAGTTAAGCGCGCCGTGGCGGAGCTGCCCTACTGCCTGAATGTCGTGTCCGGGCACCTACATCTCCATCTTGTAGATGGGATATGACTACTATTGCTAACTTCTACATTGACTTCCTAGGCGTGCTTTGATCATTTGAGTCTAGTGCTGCAGTGCCAAATGGGCTGGGCCTAGTCTTGTCATGCAGTAAGGTCATAATAAAAAGGGGTAGTCGAAAGTGTAGCAAGACTACAGGTGATTTCTAAGCTTCTGTTCCATTCAACGGTGCCTCCTCTTGTTCATGCTTGTGATGTTTCGGTTCGCCGACCCGAATGAATCTGAAATGGGCTTGGTTACATTTACAAAAACGCAGAATGAAATCAAAATAATAACAGTAATAAACCAAAAATAATAAAGATCAAGTGCGATAAAGCTTCTTCAGACTCACCTGTAGTATAAGGTGAACGCGATAGTAATGACAAGAATCAGCACACAAACGAATAGGATGAATATTAGCGCGTTGAGGAACTAAAAGGAATTTCCGCGTTTTTTCCTTGGCTTTTCATATAATTAATGTAGGAGCATATGACTAGCATCGCTGGTATTATTATTATTATTATTATTATTATTATTATTATTATTATTATTATTATTATTATTATTATTATTATTATTATTATTATTATTATTATTATTATTATTATTATTATTATTATTATTATTATTATTAAAGTTAGGATAAGTGCAAGCTGCCATCTCTGTTAGTCAGTCCTTTTTGGGAAGCCCGTGGGAAGTCCAAATATATCCTTCATTGCCGCCTAGGTCCAGAAAAGAATGGCTAAGTGTATATGACCGACCTCATCCGGATTGTGATCGCGAGAATATTTCCGACGTTGACGTGGTGTTGTGAAGGACGGCCTGAAAAGTTCAGCTGGATCTGAGAAAAAAAAGCAGGAACAATTTCGGTTAAGAAAGCGTCCACTAAAATTTCTTCATCATCTCTGTCATGCATCTTGGCAACTACAAAGGACTTCATTGAGCCACAATTGTTATTCCTGCAAACGGGAGGGAAGCGCTAGAATAAAGGATAAAGGATAATAGTCTTCGCCGTTAATCAATCCCTTTGTGGATGCGCGCATTCTACTTCCATTCAGCGCCTAGAATAGGCCCCTAGATAAGCTGTTGTTAGCTGCGCTTCACAATCCATGCCTCTCAACACGCCTTCTCGTTTGCAAGTAATGAGCTACTGTGCCCGTCATAGTACGATTAACACAATTAATTACCGCGTGCCCCCACTTGCTGCGAAGCGGGGTTGTACACCTGAGACCTGTTCCTACTTCATGACGAATAAGGTACGTCCTGAGTTGAGGGAGATTTTTGGCGATGTTACGACCCTTGAGTGTTTCCCTTCTGGCACGAAAACTTCTCCGTTTCTATCCTATCTACAAGGCCTTCTAACGCACGTCTGGAACCTTACTGGTGGGGGGGGCTAATAAACAGTCCAGGAAGTCCAGCACCGAGACAACAGAAAACATTTTCACAAGAGCAAATACGACCCTCCGCCCAACCCCTTACTCCCGGCCACCAAGATACGATTCCCATTGCTGAGGACGGCAACGCAATCGACGACGCGCTCTCTATCCACACAGTGCTATAAATGTGCGCTTACCTTGTAAAAACTACTCAACATTTCAGATAAGAGCTCTTGTTGTGACGTGTCCCCTACATGATCGGATCCAAGGCAAAGTCCAGGCCCGTCGAATAAGACGACTGTTTGCGAGCTGAGGGAAGTTCCTTGAGACGTCCGCAAAGTCCCTTGTGACGTCAGAGAAGTTCCCTGTGAAGTTTCTCCTGGTGAAGTAGGACGTCCATTCTTGGTTTGCCATTCTTCGCCTTCCCGTTTGTTTGGCTTGTTCCCCGAGGAGTGTGGCTAGCCAATCCTGACGATGCTTGACCATCCGTGCTTCGGCGACCAGTCGATGCTTGGAATGAACCGTCCGTGTTGCAAGGATGGTATAAGCCTGGTCGTTCCTGGTTGCCATAGATGAACGGGATCGCCGTAATAATTATTGTCCTAAATAAACTTTTACTAGCACTGAGAATCAAAGTCAAAAAAGGGGGCACGGGTCAGTAGACGCGAGCCTCGATATGAGCCGTAGCCAGTATGAATCACTAGAAGTCACGAAGTGTGACCCCGTTTCTGCACATCGCCGCAACAACGAGCTCCAGAACCGCATCGAAAGAGATTATGTTGTTTAGTTAGACAAACTGCACACCCTTTCGTGGATCCTGTCCCTTTTTCCTTTGGTGGGAACAATGTGATGCGCCAGCTGCACTAGGGTGCCAACTCTCTCTGATCAAATGCTCAGTGAGAGGGAAGTGATATGCGGGTGCTGTCTGGACTTTCCAGGGTGTAGGTTAGGACTCCACGAGAGGTCACGGCTGCCATGTTTCGCCTCGCCGCGCGCGGCGATTGCTGCCGTGATTGGACGAGACCCATACAGTCGTGCGATTAAGATCCCGGTCCCTTCACATAGTTCTGGCATCACGCAAATCTGCTTGGCATTTTGCCAAACCAGATTATTCAGTGGGACGTCAATATTTTTGAATGACATCAACGGAAATATAGGATTGCTGTATTTCTTTCATATATACTACCTACTTTTCCCGTCTGGCCGCAAATCTTAGGCCTTTACAATACCTTGCAAAGGAGTGCAAAAGAAGCATTCACCCTAAAATGAATTTTTGTAGATTGCTGATGTATTCTCTAAATATTATTTCTATGTAAATGGACATTGCTTTATACTAATAGTTACACATCGGGCCCACTCCTTCCATAGTTTTCACACCTGCAAGTAATAAAGCAGACTGTTGGAAATCTAACGGACTATGCAAACCCCGCGCACATAGCGAAAACATCGCGGGGCCCCACTTCTCCTCCGCCGCGTCGCGGCGGCAGGCTGACCTCTCGTGGAGTCCTACCGTTTCCCCGAGGGAAGTGATATGCGGGTGCTGTCTGGACTTTCCGCCCGCGTTGCCGCACGGCCGCCCACACGCCTAAGCATAGCCAAACGTGCTACTTTCTGCGCCCTTTCTGGAGAATGGAGACGGCACTCAGGGACCACTATCCTACAGCCCCGTTCCCGTGCACTTTTGAGCGGCAAAAGTGGCACACTACTGCATCTGCGGATCCATTTGCTTATCTTATGGCAAAGGCCATCTCCGCTAACGAGGTACAGTTTGTCTTTAGTGGAGTATTAGATCAAGGGTTCCGCTGGTCTGATAGAATTCTACATGTTACTGGTCCTTAGGTAACCTAAAGAGAACTGAACCCGGGATGAAGAAAACGCGTACAGTACTCCTCAGTGGTCCATATCAAAGGGCAAAAGGCAGTGTTTGGGAGTGATCGCTGGTATTGCCAACTCAGCATAGGGAGGAGGAACCCTTCAGCCCTTTGCACGCTGATTACGACATTCTTTAAACTGGAAGAAGAAGACAGTAAGGCTCACAACTGAGGTCGTAGAACACCCTTAATAGGGACATGCCTCTCCCAGCAAGGACTGCAGATTAAGGGAGGGGGTGCAAAGCTGCGTCAGAATTCCTAATATGAGCTCCTTTCGTTCATTCCTCAGGGTCTAATATCGGAAGTTATTCAATCAGAGGAGTTCGAGCAAAGAGCCTATTCCCTTATAAAAACATCACCTCATCTTGGGTACCATTCCGTCTCCTTTCCATGTTCGTCACGAAATCAACATATTGTTTCGTTTCTACGGTTTCCTCTTGGCAAATCGAATCTGAGAAAACTTCCTCTTGAGAAAATTTCAATTGATCATGGTCGACACAGATTCGTTTGAAAGCAAGAAATGAAAAGCTGTCGTCGGCTAAGTGCACAGTCCATGCCGACCATATGAGAAGGACCGGGCTACCTAACTCATTTCTACTTCGCTCTTTGCCGGAATAAGGGAGTGAGAAAAGCATGTGGTATTCTGAACTACGCCCATATGGTCAGCGTGGAGTATTCAACGTGAAAATGTCATACCATTCGATGGAAGCGTTGAGAGAACTGGTACTTTTCCGAATGTAGGTAAGAAGCAGCTGACTGACTCTATGTCTTCCACCTAAAATTTGTCAATCAGTCTATCAGAACTTCTCTATAGAAATGGTGATAGGGCGATAGTATCTATGTTAACCCTCCTTTCACTTCATCGAAACTAAGGATGCATCAGAGACAGTCCGGCCTTGCGGCGACGTGAAGTGTACTCTCTAGCTAGTTGTCTGATGTAGCAGAGCGCTTATGGGTTGAATCAGTGCAACACTGGTGCGAATGCCGCGCACGTGACACGACACGCAACACAGTACCGTGACTTTCTTGAATCCTCCTGAAAATTTCTGTTTTACACCTCATATATAGACCGAGACGGACTTCAATTCTTTCGAAGCGGGAGAATACATCAGATGGCCCAAAGGGCAGAACATCTATGGGGCGAAACATTGGCCCACATGTTGTGCCTGTTTCCTTGTTGATTTTCAGTTGTTTCATGGTGCCCGATGGTGCTAACGTAGACGGGTGAAACCGTGAAGTAGGACCTCTGCTCTTTTCTCTGAGCAAGACTTAGATTTGGAGAGCAGACGACCAGAGTAGCAGGGAAAGAGTATCAGCCTGCAAGAGTGGTCCGCAGTGACTCTGCGCTCTAAGCATAGCTAGGGAAGAGAAGCCGAGGAGCTACCGTGATGTCCCGCCGTTCTTAATTAAAACTAAATAGTACCTATAATTAAGCCAAAGAATTACAGGTAATCTTCACCTTGTCCTGATTTTTCTTCTCGCGTAACCACAGTTGAAGTGGACTAGGTGTTTCACAGTCACACGCGAAACTGCTTGTGTTACTTCCTAGAGAAACCCGTTTCACGTTGTTAAGCACCTGAAAATCAGACTACTCAATTTGACTGCTTGTCACAGAGTAAAAAGTAAGGACGGAAATGGAGAAAGGGTAAGTGGTGCCGCTGCGATGGCGATGGGCGCTGCGTACAGTCTTTTACTACCTGGAGGTAGTCTAACCCTGCCTCTAGTACGACATCCTTTAGCCTGGAACTCTATCTTCATTTGCCTCCTCTGCCCCTTTTACCTCCAGTCCAGTTGAATTCGGCGACGTAGAGGTATATACACCGTAGGAAACACGGAGATTTACAGAGAATTTCTAGTAGAGAATTTCTAGCTTCGTTCGAATTTCCCACAGCTTTACATGAAAGTCCGGAGCCAAATTCGAGCCCCCTCATTCGATGGCCTGGTCACGACACAGCATCACGTTGCCGATATTTTGCAGGATAACTCGCTATCCAGCTGTCAAATGCAACCCCGCTTCCTTCCTTGTGTTTTACACAACGATAGTGTTGCCTGAGGCCGCTTGCTCCTGCTTTGGAAGCACATGCTTCTGATGGCCACTCACCTTTATATCATCTGCAGTCAGGTGTGATAGTGAGTTTCCAGCCAGCTGTAGATGCGTGAGACGGCCAAGTTGTGGTGGTATTCTGGAGAGCCTGTTGGAACTGAGTTGGAGGCGTGTTAATGAGTTGATTGATGCAAGCGAACTCTATAAATGTCACCATTTAGTGAAGTTGTGAAGGAGTACAGTTAAAGGCAGTTGGCACTATGATTAGACTAGCCGTATAGGCTCAAAACTCTGGGAGGAAAGTATACCGTGCTCCTCAGCGGACACTGTTTGGCAAGTTCGAACTGGCTTAGCAAGATCCTACGCGCTGCTCCCCTGGTGAACAGTCCGTTTCAAGCAGCACAGCGCTTAGCGAAAGCTTTAATGTTGCGTCAGAAGCCAGAAGGGGGGGGGAATAGCTTCAGAGAAACGGGGTTAGTGGGTAGGTTGGTAACCACCTTCTGAGTTACGCTAATCCAGCTCCTTTTCTTGAAGCGTTTAAGCCTTAGGAGCAAAGCTCTGCATGAAAGACAGCTGGACACGTCTCTAGCACTTTCATCCAAACCGACTGATATGAAGGGTCATAAACAGAAGAGAGAAAATGGAAAAGACGGTGAAAGGCGTAAAGTAATGAACTTACTAGTTCTTCATCGCTGATAGACGTATTCGATATTCGCAATGTTGTGAGATAGGGTAGCTTCTGAACAATAAATTTGATTTTGCTTTACACATGAGGAGTTGTTGGTGAACTATGGAAATTTGATTTCAAGGTTTTGGTTGAAATAACTTGCTGGGGGTGTGGCCAGGATCCTTTATTGGTGAGGGTCACACTCTTCGTTCGCTGGGGATGACGGGGCTTGTCAGTGAGGCTGGGTCTGGCGCGCCGGTAGCCCGTTCTCCTCTAGTTATCAAAGTGGGTGAGAATCAAAACTGGTGGTAAACGACGGTTATGAAAGCTACGGTATAATTTTGTCTCTTGTCAAAAGAAATCGGGCTACCGGCGCGCTAAGTTCGTCCCACTTGAGATGCCCCAGCGAACAAGACTGCACTTATACTCGAAATCCCTGGGAGGCGGTAGGCGTGGCTGAGCAGTTTAATTCCGAGAGGTAGTTTCATTTTGGGACAATTGTAATCACGTCTTTGTCCAACATGGGTCAAGATGACAGCAGTCTCAAATCGAAATATCCCGCAAGTAACCCATACCCAACCTTTGCCATTTCCAAATGCCACGCCCACTCCGTCTCAGGGATAAGGAGTGTATATAACATCGATTAAAAGAGTGGCATTCCGCTCATGTTGTGGAGGACTAAGTGGACAATTCCCTGTTGGGGATTGTGGTTGTTCTCAGTAACATTTCTTCGGGAATGCTAAAGGCAGAATATTTTTGGTGGTTTGGTAACATCCCATCAATCTCGAGCTACATTTGGGTCACCGAGGACGACACGGAACGGATGAGACCCTCAACGACTGTTCTACCTGACAACCTCGCAAGCATAAAAGTTCCCAACAAAACTAATAAATAAATTGTTAAACCCGAAACTCGAATGGCGAGATTTTACGAAGAAATGGTTGCAGATCGAATCGAATATGACTCTCTCTGAGAGGGCGTAGTCAAAACATCCAAGGCGC
>MU951503.1:0-13936 GCA_036418165.1 Cooperia oncophora
GAATATCGCCAATTACCTACCGGGAAATCCGCAAACTTACCATGGAACTTTGAAAAAGGGCCTAAGTGTGTTGATATGGTCAGGGAGGGCTCCACAATTATGGAAACCGAAGTTGCTACACGCATCTCACAGGCGAGTTATGAGCAGGCAAAACCCCTTAATTTGCCGACGGCTGGTCATCACGACGCCTGTAGCATTTTGCGACGTTTCATTTAGAACGGATGTAATATCCATGATTTTCTGATTGGCCTTCTGGCCTTCTGAGAGAAGAGAAGTTACTCATGGTTCCCCTTCCCTCCTCCCCCCGTTTGACAGTTCGATGAGAGGGGGTCTTATCAAGCCACGTTTTTTTGAAGGGGGGGGGGAGAGGGACTGGTACAGAATTACCAAAATCTCTCCAACCAACGATGTGACCTGATTACACTACAAGTCTCCTCTATTACGGCTGTCACGTCGCGTGCTTAACCTGCTCTCGGTTCGATTGTGCTACTTCAAAAGAATATCATAAAATCGGGATCAGGGCTTATATAGGTGATGAAGCAAGAAGTTGTGGACTAACGATGGTCGAACCCCTTCGTTACAGCTTCCCAACGGAGCGACTTACCACTACACCACAATCATCACTGTGCCTATAGTGAGCGAATTTTTACATAAATGTCATAAATGTAATGCATAGGCATCACACCACAAATAAATCACACCATAGTAAATTTTAAACCGCTTTTGAAATGCATGTAACTGTTTTAGTGTCCGTATTTATGCAGCATTACAAACCCTATCGATATACTTCGGCCAAAGGATCATCAAAGTTGGCGGACCTTTTCGGTTAATAATGATGTCCTCATCACTTTTCCTGCCACTATTTCACTTGCGTCTGTAAATTGTGGGGTGAGTTTTTTGTTGTGACCTGCCAGCAGTTGAAATATTTATGTTCCACAAGAGTATGGCTATTTTGCACGCAATCCGTTGTTGGTCGCAGTGCTATCACTACGGGCAGGCGGCTTGCAAACACGCTATCACAGAGCACACTATAGCTATCTTTATTCTAAAACCCATACATCATGCTGACATTGAATAAGTACGACCTCGATTCTACATATATAGTACACATGAAACAGGAAAAATCGCGAAAATTTAGAGTCAGCAATCTTCTAGGCCAGAATGGAAATTCCAACAACGACCAAATACCCCACCCCGCTTTACAATGTCCATAGAAACAAAAAGATCAACGCACCGAAATAGATTTTCCTACGGCCCAAATACGACCCCCTTTCAAACTCAACCGAAATAACGAACCCCCTTTTGGGCATCATCACAACGATTATGAAACTGGTCCGTACGAACCTCCCCCTTATAGGCGGTCCATAAAAGCAGGAGTAAATGAACATACGAGGAACATTTTCACCAGATCCCACTATCACCCCCACCCTCAGCGACCAAATACATCCCCCCCCCTTGTCTGCGGAACAACAACGCTGATCGTGCTGATGTGTTGAACTTCACCTAAAGACGAATGCCGTCGGTACTGCCAGAGTCAGAGAGAAGGGTTTGCTCAATCTAACCGAAAAAGCATAGCAAAACAAATTGTAACAAATATAAGATAGAGAAAACAACTTCTATATTCTTAGAAATATATAGAGACAAACTCGGAAATATTATCTTTCTATTTATGATTCCCAGAGATTCGGTTGGTTCTAAGGATTCTCTGAATGAATTTCAGTGAAACGGATGGCATCTAAATCTGCTTTTGCGACAAAATTAAGGCCACTCGAAGAACATCGAAAGAATCTTTTGAAGGTTCCAATCACAGCCTGTGTTCTCGGGAGCCTCAGAGAGGTTTTCAAGGGTAGGTACGCCCCTTCCAGGGGTAGGTACGCCCCTGTGAAAGAGTCCTTCCTCTATTTCGAGTTCAGTTAAGAGTACAATCAGCTTCGCCAACTAACATATACAACATCACGTTGAACATTACGCACTTGCTTGATCCGATAAGCACCGCAACTGAGGCTTGTCATATTCTTAGCGCTTCTACTATCAAGATCTTCCATTTTTAATTCTGTCCAGATATCCCGAAAGATTACTCAGGTTTGACTCTATGCAGGGACAGGAAGTTCTTTCCATAATGTTCACTTCTGCAAAGCTGGGCAGTCAAAGTGCACAACGCTTACACTCTGTATGCCAATTTCCACCAAACCGCTAGTACAGAGTAGCTGAAAAAATTGGGGGAAATTTTTTTCTCAGCTTTTTTTTGCTTTCATATGGTCGCACCACACATTCTTCTGAAACACTATTTATGTACCATATTTTGGGGAATATGGGGTCGAGAGGGTAGTGTGGTTCGCGACGAACAATCCTGTACTAGTTTCGCGGCAAAGAAGTGTAAGGGAGGGGCGCTATAACGCAAAATAGGTTCAGTGTGCTGGTAAAGTTTGTAAGGGTGCAGTAGGGTGGAGGCTTGGTGGTGCCCTAGAAACTCTATCGATTTGCCCAGGACTTCTTTCATTCGAAGTTCCATGGTAAGTTGGCGGACTTCCCTGGTAAGTGATAGAGGTCTCCTACCATCTCTCTTACCCAACGTTCGCCAGTGGTTGTTTGCTTGAACGACAAAGCCTTCCACTTGAAAACCGAAAGATGAGGCGACTTCCCAGCGCTTTCTCTGCAACCCCGTGCTCGATGTAGCACATAGTTCAATGATCACAGCACTTTTCGAGAAGATAGTTTCAGTGGTAGAGAGGTCATTTCCGGCTTCTTCCGACACCAACCTCGTCGCAATTAACCCTCGATGCAGCAGCGCTCTTGATGGCGTTTTTGAGCTTTGCACTTACCTTCTCAGTCGTTGCCAAGTCGATGATTACCGAGAAATTTCGCGGCCAAGGGGTCATTGAGAACTGTTGACACTCGCATGTAGAAACGGTATCACATTTGTTTACATGAAGCTGGCCCAATAGCTGAAATGTTCCTCATTACTACCTCGCCTTATTGTCTCCCGAAAAAGCAAACAATTCAGTCACAATTCAGGGCCTGTTCTCTTGTTGATTTCTTGCTAAATTGAACTTTTTCTGTAAGAGCGGCTGAAATTGACCTTTCAATGGATGACGTAAATTCTCATCCGATGTTGTGTCGAAACTAAAGACACGCCATTTCCTTCCCTTCTCTCTTTCTCGTCCACTTGCCTCGAAAGGAATGCCTCAAAGTCCTTTCTCCACCGAAGCCAACGACGGCTTCAAGCAGTGCAATGGCCTGCTCGGAGTAACGCAGTTTTGTACCTTTGTGATACCAGATGGAGGGGACATGCCGAAAGCCAAAGTTCTTGTGCATGACGGTATGTTGTATTTTTAAAGGTCAGACAGGCACTCCACTAGTGCTATCTGCCTGGCAGGACAGAATTCCGCGACCCTGAGCAGGCGCTGCGTAGCGCCTTTTCCAAGAGCTACCCTTATAAGGCCCTATCAAGCTGCAACATACCGACCCGAACGCCCACCGCGCCCCCGCCCACAAATGGACGACCGTACCTGATGCTCGTATTGCTTCACGAAGTAAAATATGAAGCGAAGGGATTGATATGAAGCGGCCGCGGTGCTGCATGGATATATGAGTACATACGTGCAGCCGTACTACCGTAGCGGTTATTGGCAAGATGCCTACGGGAAACTCGTCCGAAATTGCTTTTGAGTCATTAAACGAAGGCTTTTCTTCGCAGGTTTTTGACCGTTTCACTTCGTTTTTTCGCCATTTTCCACTATACACTCCCTGCTAGCATTTTATTCCGAGTACGAAATATCGTGCCAACTGCCTTTGAGGAAAACAAGGTATTGTGAAAGTCGGAGCTACGAGAGGAAGAATTCGGAAAGTAAAAGGCTTCACCACAGTGTCGGCTGCTACTTTAGAGTTCATTTGACGTCACGAAGAATCTAGCCTGGTCTACGCCATCACATTAAATATTTACGAACTTGGACAAAGGAAGAACCATGGATTTGCCCTATTTTCAAATCTGAAGAGCATTTTCTACGATAACAAGACGTCTCTTTATGTTCTAGCCAGTGCCTTGAGGATCTAATTGTAACAAGCAAAATACATTGCCTTGTATCTTGTGTCCTATTTTGGCATTAATTTTGACTGCTGTGCGGTAGGAAAACACTGGGTGTCTGGACGAGATAACAGACGATGAAGAGCAAGATCTTTATCTCCCGTGCCGCATGCAATGAACATAAGTATGTAAATACAGTGGACCACTTCGCCTTGGTGCGCCTCTCCGGAGAGGACGGATTTGCGAACAAGGGGAGCACAGTGGTAGGTTGACCATTTGTTGACTGTGCCTATAAATCGCGGGAGACGGGCAAGAGAATCATAAATTGCCGCTTCGTCGCGCGCGGCAATGGCGCGACGTTTCCTTAATTTGCACTACCCTTTCGATTGGAGCATCGGATTTCATGTAGACAAGGACATGGTAGACACTTATGTCTATTTTTGGTCATACATTGTCTATTCTCGACCAATACCACCTAAAATCGTCGTCATTAGCGGGCGCGACGCCCACTGGCGCGGCGAATTACGATTCTCTTGCCACATACCCACAAATCGGAACCCGTGACGTCCTTCCGTGGATGTAGTTCAGGATGTCCGAGGCACGTCATGGTGCCCAAACCAGCTTCTTAGCTAGTTGACTCAACCTTTCACTTTGGCCTCAAATCGATCAGGTCACGGCAGTTCAATAGAAAGCTGTAAACGGCACAAAGCGTAAGTTGAAACGAATTGACTTGATGTCGAAGTACTGGGCCAAGTCAAGTAGTTTGAGATGCTAGCCCGAATGACAAGAACTGCATGCCCTTGCCATGCACTTCCGAGTCTCAAAACTGGCACAGTCTCCCCGTTCAGAAACCCGCCCTTCTTATGCACTCAAAAGCTCACTTACAGCCAGTTTGTTCCGAATCTCCTTGCTCGGATAACATATTTGGTATTTCTAAAGCTTGATTCTGAGTCTCCAGCTCTTGTAGATGAACTTCTTGTCTTGAACGCCCTTGTCGTTTGTTACTGCAACTACTATGACGTTTCCTGAGACAGGCATTCCTCCTGCGCGCAAGTTCTCCAAGCTTTCCAGTATGTTCACCTCTGAGAGACCAGCATTCCAGCCTAGAAGTCTTTCACTCACCCATACGAAGAACCGAGTACCTTAGTGAATGTGCGGCTCTATATCCCTTTTCCTGCCCAAGTTCTCGAAGTTCAGGTCAGAGCTTAGATATTACTTTGAGTCGGTCCCAAGAGTTAGTTTGAAATCCTGAACGCGAATATCACACTCGCTTACACAGAATCGCCCGGCGCAAGCGCCGCTGGTGCTGGCGCCAAAATATCAAGTCAGCACATGGGACGAAAACAGGAAAACTTATCTTCAGGGGTAGTTTGATCCCGTGAACGCGAATACCACACCTACACTGGTACCAAGGGACTTAAGGATAGCGGGAAGGGGTGTACGTCACTGTGCGGACCCAAGGAATTTCCTTACGAAGACAGAACGGGGAGTGAAAGGGTCCAAGTATCAAAACTACACTCACGAACGCTGCGACAAATTTTCACTTAAACCTGTACTCGGAAAAAAAGCGGTGAGAAAGATTGGCCTGATTCTGAAGACTGGGGCAGTCAAGGGAAATGAGTGCTGTGGACGTAAGTGCGCTTTCTCTTTCTGACTTGTTATAAGTTTGTAGAAAAATATCATGCTCTATCTTCGGAATTATAGATGGCTGCGAAATCAACCGTAGACAGCAAAGAAGAAATTTGCCATTCTGAGCAAAGTCAAGATCCGTGGCGTTCTCGGCAAGTTTGTGCTTCAGAAGAAGAAAGTCGACAAGTAGGAAAAGAGGAGGCGGTCCTGCCTAGCGCAACTGACAAAAAGTTACTTTCAACATTACAGTAGTTCCTTTTTCAGCGCAAAGAAAATACTACAGTTCATGATTGACTTAAAAGAGAGTTTTCGCTTAAGCCACAAAACCGTCCTGTTTCCACTGGTGAGGAGACTCTTCCGGGGGTAAGTTCACGGACAACTGCATGTTTATTCATGCTCTTTTGACATATGGCAACGGTAAATTACGATACTCGGTCTAAAATGCTAGCAGAGGTGCTATATAGTGGGGAAAATGGGGGAAAAAACGAAATGAAACGGTCAAAAACCTGCGAAGAAAAGCCTTCGTTACTATTGACTCAACAAGCAACTTCGGACGAGTTTCCCGTAGGCATCGTTCCAATAAACGCTACGGTAGGTACGGCTTGTACATATGTATTTACTCATATATCCATCCACACGGCCGCTGCATATCACTCCCTTCGCTTCATATTTTACTTAGCAAATGAAGCAATACGAGCATCAGGTATGGTAGTAATGAGGGGGGCAAGCGTGGTGCTTCGGGTCGGTATGTTTTAGCTTGGTAGGGTCCTTTATAAGGGTTACCAGTTTGAGAAAGGCGGGCTACCGCTAGCGGATTCCGTCATTTGGCCAGGGCGTATTAATCCTGACTTGTCTTGAGGATTTATCACGCCAACTACCTGAGAATATATGTCAGCTAAATCTGCCGTTGTTTGTTGAGAATTTCAAGCAAAGTGAGTGTTTTGGAATGGCGCAAAGTGAGTGTTTTGGGTTGGCAATTGGAATTTCAAATATTAAAATATTTTCTAAAAATTCTGCCATAGTAGACGTATTTGTACGAGGGTTTGTCGAATGGAACAAAACAATAAGCAATTAAACCAATCTTGAGTATATCTGAACTTTAGATTTATTTGAACATTCAATAATTATCATGTTGTTTTGGAGACTCCGATGTCCATTTTTGATTGCCACGTGAAGGTATCGCAATTAGCTCCAGGGTGGCCAAGAATTGCCGTAACAAGACAAAATAATCGTGAAAAACATGTGTTTCTGAAATGAGTATATGGACGGAGGGGAAATTTTTTAAGGCATTTTTTGAGTAGGCCACAACGTTAATCATTATAGTGGTCCTCTGTGTTTAGACAGCAGCGAATCCCTCTGAGGAACGCCATCACCGCATAGGGAAGAGGGCTACGTCGAGCTTGTTCAGACTTTCTTAAGAGCTTTTTTCAAGCTGTTGACACTTCTGCGCTCGAGGCAGGCGCAGCACGCTCAATACAGAGTCAGTACTTGAACCAGTACGTGGCTACTCCACAAATGCAATGAGTTCAGAGAATCTCTGCTAGCACCAGTTTTAACACCGCCTTTCCTGCCCGAGCGTCCCCCTCAAAAAATTTTTCCCGAAGGTTTTTTTTTAATGCAAGACAGGGACGTTGTGCAAAGGGGTACTTATTGTTATTCAGATCTATGGGAGAGTGACTGAGTGTCTCAGACTTGGAGACTTCCATATAACATCTGTAGAAGCTATAACTGAATCTTTGAATACGGACGCTGCTAACAGTTGATCCCTGAGCTTTGTAATCAGGGTACATCCTGCAGCTGGGGGTAAATTTTGCGTAGAACTATCCCCCTCCCCTCATCGAACGTTCCACCCCTGATGCGACTCCCTTCCCCCTCTTCCTGATCTCCTGATCCCCCACCATCTTCCGAAATTATCCCAGCTTGCCACCAGCTCTCGGAGTTTCTTTTTCTGAAACTTTAGCAACTTTCCCCAAATAAATGCAATCAAGCGAGGAATGGGTATCTAGCGCTCTTGGAGCAGGAGAAAATTGTGATCAAATACGACCCCCTTCGGTTGCAATAAACCCCCAACTTATTTAGAACACACACTGTCTGTAGCGGTACTTGATGTGGACCTATAGAAGGTCTCCAAGGCCTTATTACGTAACACAGTAGAACCCCTCAGCCTTGGGAACAAATCGCTCTCCAACAATGGGGTGAGGGGCTGATTGTTGCAAAACTAACATGTCCTTCGTGACAGAATTGAGCAACAAGTACTGAACTAGCAATATAAGTACTTGAAACCCGTACTTATAATTTCCCGCTCCAAGATAAAAGTTGGAAGTGGCGAGTGCCTGTTACCATGATTTTCAGCCAGCCTGTAAAATCTTTTTAAGGCATTTTCAGAAGAGCGCAAGCGAGTACTGGCTACAGACTAGTGACTGGGCGCATAGTTCTCTATCAAACCCTGTCCAGGTGCAGATGCGGCCAGCTATCTAACGTTTTCTGATCGGCAAATGCTGCATGCTGCAAAATTTCTCAGAGCTTGTGAAAATAAAGGCTTATTCTTGGTCAGGAACCGAATCAAGGGCCAATCATGCATTCATGTGCGTCCGCGAGTCTGACTGAGATTAATGCGTCACACTCATTAATGTATGGTGTTCACCTTGTATATATTATTTTTTGGTCGTCACATTATGCAGGTAATATTTTATCGTCTTTACATTATGCAGGTAAAAGAGGGCAGAAGTGCAGTCGACGTCAGCATTGCACTTTGACCTGCTCTGGTTTTATACGCAATGACTTTATACCGCAACTGGCTACCAGACACACCTCTTAGTTGTCAGTTAACGAACTGGCGACTTCAGTACTGTTTTTTTTTCTTTTTAGCGTCCATTCCAGGCCTCCTACTCGAAAAAATATGCAGCAGGGCTCAAATCTAGTGCAGGAGGGCGTTTGAAATGTTTGTTGTTCCTGGTAAATCTTTCCGATAGGCCCACACATCTTTCATTAAGATGTTCTACTTGGCCTACTTGCGTAATGTGAGCAGTAGGCCTTGCAAAAAAAAAAACCCCTGGAGGCTCCTCCACCCCCTGGATGCCGTTCGAAGGTCACCTGTTGTCAGAAGTTGCACCGGTACTATTCCATGACTGGGCTCCGTGAAGTACTAACTTTATATTACTCGGGCTCTTTCGGTTGGAATGAGGCTCACGCCATCCGGTTGGGCGCCGCCTCGCCTCCGAAGGGTTTTCTCGTGTTCTTGCCCCTCTAACTTTTGCATATTACAGCCGCTCAAAAGGCAAGCAGAGATTCGGAAGATGCCAAGGCAAAAAAATGGAGAAATTGGTGTTGTTGTTGTTTATTTTTTCCGCAGCGTGACTGTCGGCGAACCGTCAATCACATGTGGGCCTTGTACCCTCAGAAAATGGCGTGCTTAGTTAGAGAAGCACTTTCGGTGCACTTTCCGCTTGGACTTGACAAGAGTCTACAGATCTTATGGTGAGACGTGTAATTTAGCAGAATCTAGCAAGAGAAATCGCGCGAAATGCCCCCCCCCTCCCCCCTCCAGCAAACAGCGCCGCACATTCTTCCTCTCTGAACACTCATGAAGAATCATCCGCGTGAATAATAATCGCCTTCAATTCCGGCAATCGCCTGCAATGCCTTCCTTGCCAATATATGGTTGATTTAGCCGCGCACGCGCACGAACCGTCGCGCCAGGCGCTGACGCACCAGACGGTCCGCGGGAGATTTGAAAAAAATGTTCGTAGGCGCTTTCCTCCACATTGCAATGCACATAGCCAAGAGCTCAAGCCCTTCCCGAAAAATCCGCCTTCGGTGGCGGTGCACACTATGTTTCCCATGGTTCTTGGCAGTTTTCCAAATAAACACTATTTGCCCACGGCACATTCTGTCGTCGGAAAAAAACTTCGCAAAATACAACCCCTTCCTTCACAGTTCCTTCATCTAATGCGACTCCGCTCTCCTTCTACCTACCATTATCTTCCTACCCTCTTCCAACTTCTCCCAGTTTTCCGCAGTTCTTTCCTGAATCGAGTTCCTTTTTTTTTCTAAACATCTTTTCGTTTTTTCTTGCCAGTGGAGCGGGAGGGGGTACGTAAAAAGAGGAAGATAGCAGATATAGAATAGGAAACGTCAACACCAGAAGGTATTTTTCACAAAGGCAAACGCAACTCCATCACTCCAGCGTAGCTCCGCTAATACCGACCCCTTCCTTGCTGGGAGATCCCCAACGTACGACCCACTCGTATCTGTCACCTGCGACATGATCGTGATTGCAGTAGAATTTTTTTGTGAAATACTCTACAGGGGAGGGAGCAAAAAAACACACTTTTCTTCCTCGACTTGCGAGGCTATAGCTTTCACTTTATAAAATTCTGATTGGATATTTCCACGAACAGATTCACGCATAAATACCATTTGTACACTATCCACGTACCCACTGCAGCCTTGTGCACCGAACGCCATCGAGAGCATGCTGTCCTCGCAACCCGACGATTCAGTGCCTAAGTTCAGCGAGATCGTTGTTTACTCCGTCACTGTAGACCACCCTGTTGAGCTCCGCCCGAACCCGGTAATCAAGGGGGTTGAGGGACCGCGCCTCGCACCACTCACATTGAGATATTGTCCCGTCTTTTTTCAGATACCGCACGCCTTCGATTCCAAGTAGGCGAAAGTTTTTTCAACGAGCGAGTTTCGATTACATGTGCTGGCACCCAATCCTGTAACAGTACGAAGTTTCCGAGATGGTGCAGGAGACGACATGAACGCAGGATCTCCTCGAGTTTGCTGATGTAATCGTCAGCGCTTACTTCCAGTCCGGGGTCCACGAAAAAAATATCGGTCTCCCTATTCCAGGAATTCCGGTCAGTTCGCACGCCATATATATCACCGCACCTTGGCAGCTGCCGGGGAAGTAAGATATTCTGAGCAATAGCGACGTTGCCGGAGTTGCTCGATGTTGGGAGTCTTTCAGATCAAGAGCACTGGTCCCCAGGTAGCCGTCCATGGGTGACTCCGCACGAAAAGTTTCGCAGCTGTTTTGAGGTGCCGTGAATTTCATAGGCCTTCTCCAGTCCGGCTGCGATTGAGGTGGCTTCATATTTTGGTGTACATCAAGGTGGTAGACGAGCGCCTGCTCCTGCTTATCGAGGAACATCTCTTATTGTATCTTTGCCTAGTATCGTAGCCCAGACTTCTCTCTAGCTGCGTAATACTTTACTATATGTGACTCGATCAAGTAACTTTTTTTTCTCGGTATATCATACCTAAGGGCAGAACTGAACTGAGCTCGGATCTTGCTGCGCTTTTATGTCAGTCAAGGTGCAGCCTTATGTTGCCGTTTATTCACGTTGAAAAATGAGTAATGAGAAACGTGTTTGTCCTGATAAGTGGCAGCTTCTAACGAGGATAGACTTTTATGGTAACGGGGCGGCATTTATCATAATTTACCCGCTGAACAACAACAACAACAACATCCGATGTCCACTAAGCAAAATCAAAAGGCACGCAAGTAGAAGGTTCACAGAAAGAAATGACCAACGCCGTACTATGGTCGGGTTTTTCTTTCAGTGCTCGAAGGAAAAAAAGAAAAGCCTTCGTTCTTAATGACTCAAAAAGCAATTTCGGACGAGTTTCTCACAGGCATCTTACCAATAACCGCTTACGGTAGGTACGGCTTCACGTATGTACTCATATATTATTCAAACCGATCCATTTTCTTCATATTTTACTCACTATTACAAATGAAGCAATAAAAGCATCTGGCAAGGTCGGGGGGGGGGCGTCGCGGTGGGGTTCGGGTTGGTATATTGTACTTGGATTAGGCCCTTATAAGGATACTTAATTGGAAGCGCTACAGCGCTTGCTAGGTTCGCAAGAATTCGCATTCCTGCCGGGCGTGCGTATAATTCCTTCTCGTCGTAGTGATTTATCGTGCGAACTGCCTTCAAAAGCACGATAACCACGTTCACTCGAAAGTTTGCGTTGTTCCCGGCATGAAGTGCTGCCACAGCTTATACAGGGGGGGGCCAAAAAAAAAAAAAAAGTCATTTTGCCTCCATGACTTTCAAGGCGCTATAAGTTACACTTTATTAAATTTTTATCGGACATTTTTACTACCATATTAAAGAGCACATTAAATACTATAACGATACTCCGCCACAGCCTTCTGGAGGAGCGCCATCGAGAGATTCGGCCGCGCGAAGTGAGTGGGTACCGGAGTTGAGCGAGATCGTTGATTTCTCCGCCACTGTAGACCACCCTGTTGAGCTCCGCCCGAACCGAGTAATTGAGTGGGTTCAGGTCAGGGGACATATTTCAATATTACATCTTCATCAGGTACGAAACGCCCTTCCCTTCGAAGTAGGCGGGAGTTTTTCCAAAACCCTTCGATTCCATGTGGTGGCACCCAAACCTGTAGCAGCACAAGGTCTCCAAGAAGGTACGGGCGACCACATGTAGGGAGGATATCCTTCTCGAGTTACTTGATGTAACCGCCAGCGCTCACCTTCAGTCGGGGTCTACAAAGAAAATATCGGTCTTCCCATTCCAGGTACGGCCGGTCCACACCATCAACCCGCGCCTTGGTGAATGGGGTGAAGATGATGTCCTGGACCGTAGCGACGTTGCCGGAGCTGCTCGATGTTTGGGGTCTTGCAGATCAAGAGTACTGGTCTCCAGGTAGCTATCCATGGGTGATTCCATTCAAGAAGTTCCGCAGCTGTTTGGAGGCCACGTGAATTCCAAAGGCTTCAAGGCGTTCTCCCCACTCAGGCCTCGCCAGGCCGCGACTGGAGATGACTTCATATTTTGGTGTACATGAAGGTGATGGGCGAGCGCCAGCTCCTGCTTATAGAGGAAGATCTTGGGTATCTTCCGCCCTGGTACTCATATCCACTTCCTCTGTCTGGGCTGCGAAAACTTCGCTCATATGTGACTCGGCCGGAATGACTTTTTTTTGGCCCCCCCTGTATATGTTCCACTATGTACGACCAATTTGTGCCGCGAAAGAGTGCTGAAATGACGTGAAAGAGTGGAGACGTAGGGGGTTCCAACCGTGTTACGACAGTTCCGACCTCCAAATTCACCCCATTCTATTCATCGACCTGGGAGATTCAGTTTTGGATTGGCTTGCACATACTACGCGGTACTTCCGGTACTTCACGACACTATAGCTACGATATTTCTAAGGTTGTGTACAGTCTAGTTTGAAGCGGATGAAGGGGCATTTGCGATGAGCTTGGCGCGGTGCCATATTCGTTCTCCATTCTTCTCCATTTTCGAGAGACGAGCAAGTGGCAAGACTGATATTGTTCGAATCACTTGTATTCTACCAATTGCTGCCGCTTACCCGCTTCAACAACTGGCAGAGAACGGGTTTGGTGCCATGATTCACTCATATTCCTGACACGCCCCTTCATCCGCAGCGAACTAGAGTATATAAGCTATAGCCCGCTAGTGGAAGTAGAAGACACTGTGAGGCAAGCATCATTTTTTTCATTTCGAGCTGCTAGTTCTTTGAGAAGCCCTAAGTAGTACCACCTGGTGCGACGCAAACCCACAGGTGAGGTCAACGTGTGAGAGGGGTGTTATCCAAGGCGTTCTCAACCGTGTTTTTTTCTGCTGCTTTCGTCCAGGGAGTGTTAATTGCAAGTCGTGGTTCGTATATCATACAATGAGGGTCACGTATGAGGGTTCGTCGTTGCGCCATATTCATCCCCAGTTTCTTTGGAGACGCTTCGCTTTCACCTGAGCGGAGGAATCTTCCCACCAAGTTGCCAGGGTCTGCAAATACAGAAGATTAGTCATTTTTACCTCCAACAAAAATTGTGCAGTGAAAGCGCAAGTTTTATCGCTGCCCACGCTTCTTACAGTGGCAGACGCGGGTGTGTGACAGGAGAACCGTGATTCGCCGCGCTGGTGGGCGTCGCATACGACGTCGCGCCCGCCAATGACGGTTCCAGGCAGATGGCGACAGCAGACTAGTCAGAACCAAAAATTACTGATGACGGGGTCTATATGAAATCCGGTGCTCCAATCGACAGGTTGACAAGAGTTAAGAAAACGCAGCGCCCATCTCCGCGCGTGGCGAAGCGGGAAATTACGGTTCTCTTACTCGTCTCCCGGCAGACGTCGGCGCAATCATTACTGTTCGTCTGCGCCCTCCTGCCGAGATGGTGCTCGTCAGATTTGGTCGAGCGAGTATGGCAAGACTGCTTTAAGGGTTTTTTCAAATGTAGAACGCGAATATACCACTGCCATTTTTCGAAACCTAAATCATGA
>MU951509.1:0-13158 GCA_036418165.1 Cooperia oncophora
TTTTTCGGGCAAAAGTACAGTCGTTTGCTCACCGCTGGGACAAGTCAGGGGACAGTGGGGGAGGAGCTTGATGGGCGCGAGCCCCTTCTCTACCGATCGCTGAAACTGGCAAGCAAGTGCAGCTGGTGGAAAATGTGCTGACGCCTCCTCGTTCTCTCTCTGCGCCAAAACCAGCCCCCGACGAAAACGACTGTAGATTCCTGAGGCTATGCCACGTTGTAACGCGTCACGCCTTTACCGTCTTTCCAGGGTTCTATGATGCAGGGTACAGCATGATGTGTGAAATGGTGGTGTCAGTACGACCCCCTTCCTCTCCCCCTACCTACCACTTTCCTACAAGTTCCCAGCTTCCTACCAGTTTTCCGAAATTTCCCACATTTTCCAGTTTTTCATCCAAAAAGTTTTCCGTCGAGAGGGAGGAAGGGGGGGGGGAGGGGGAACGGAGGTCGTCAGGAACCAGTTACTGTTTTCCAAACTCTCGGAACTAGTTGTTGCATAGAACTTTGGCGGCGCCACCAACTAGAAGGGGGGAGGAGGGGGAAGGGTAAACTGGAAAACAGAAAAAACCGCGAAAAGCCAACTGGAAAATTTCTTTCCCAATGCGGCAAATTTCTTTCAGGGGCACATATGACCCCACCCCTCTCCCAACAACGACCAAATACGATCCCCACCAGCGACCAAGCACGATCACCCATCTGTTTCACACAACGATGCTGTATCCTGTGGGTAGGTATGCCATTTCCTTTATTCGATGAGAGGACACGAACAGGTATATTCGCAAGCAGCATGATCACATCGCGTCCCCCCCCCCTCAACTATCTTTTCACTTTTTCAATTTTATGATGCGAGTGTGTCACTATATTCTAGGAGGCAAAGTTCATGCTATTAAAGATGAAACGAACACCGCCAGGAGAGATGTTGCCTCTGAGATTCTTAACATTTTTGTGTATACCGTCATCGATTTTCTTGTCAGAGATCAATTCCAACTCTTCTTGAAGACAAACTGCATTCTCTCCTCCGTGGAACCTTATTAAGAACAAGAGATATAAAAGCGGCATGGGTTCGTCTGCCCCTGCAATAAGAAAATGCAGATCACACACTTCTCCGCTGAAAGGCTACGCGACAGCGGAAAGAAAGAGGCTTAGTGAACGTATTGGGGTACTGTGTTCCGAGTCGCCTCACCCCTGCCCAGCCTTTGCCAAAATACGACCCACCTTGTTTTGATTTCTCTTATTTGATGATGTGCCCTGCTCCGACTTCTCTCGCTTTTGCCCCAAAACGGTCGCTCGCCACTTGCACAGAGACCTCTACCAGAATCTCCAGGCGAACACAGTCACACGTTATGTTATGTGGCTCACTGTTCACCGCGCTCAGCGCGCGACAGTAGGACCGGAGACGGTATCATTCCTGTCACGCGGTTACGTGACAACTAGGATCTGCGCTCGTCGCAGAGCAGACCAACAGAGGATTGTGTCTGCTAAAGCAGTTAAAGGTATGCCGTCCGAGCCGGGCGCGAGCTCTTTTCAGGAGGAGGACGGCCTGGTGAAGCTTATCAGGCACGCGTACAACGTCTTGGATGTGTCAAGGCACTCGTTTCAAAAGACTACCGTTAGACGCGAGTGCGAAACAAAACAAGGCGGGGTGCCGAATCAAAAAAACTGTGTCTGCCCCTAGACCCAGCCCCCGCCTCCGTGCATTTAACGGAATTGTGACACTGCTGTAGGTGAGGACCCATTTACCCCGCACACGGCAAGGATCAAGAACCACGGAGGTGGGTGTTCAGTGCGCTTCAGAGACGTGCGCGCGCCTAGTCCCCACGCCCAGTACTCACAACTAACGCCCTTACCCCAACTCCATATGAACAATGTGAAATCCAACTTTCACTTTTGATATCGGCAACACATAGCACTTTGCTGACGATGAGCTTTGACAAATATGAAAAGGTCCGTGAATTTCAAAATGTTTCAAGATTGTGCTGATTTGTGGACAAACCGTTGCACCCGGCCTTAGGTGGAACGCATCACTAGTTGGAGATTACAGTCGAGTCCGTACGACCCCCTCCTAGTGGTTGGCTTGATCCGACCACCTGATTCCCTTTGATAAGATCGAGCAGCCGAGCGGATGGGAAGGCTATAGCACATGTAAAACGGTAAAAACCGCTAGGAGAATGTGAAGCCCTTACCTCCTTCCTATAAACCACTTTTCCCAGTTCTTCCGGGAATCTCCAAAAATTTTCCCATTTCGCCAAAATTAGCGAACGGAGGGGTATACAACCATGTGAAACAGGAAAAACCGCGAGAAGTAAGAACCAGGAAAGATTCTCCTACAAATCTCTCCCAGAAGGCAAATACGAGCCCTTCCCTTATGGCGTCCGAAAGAAAAATCAACTATCAGAAAAAAACTCTCAGACCTAATAAGACTCCCTCTCTCCCCCCCCCCCCCTCTCCGGGACAGATAGACGAGCCCCTGTTGGGACTCCTTAAGGATTAGATGTGCCATGCCGTCTACCCTCCTTCACGATGATGTAAGGCGGTTTTCACAGATTGCGGACTCAGGGTTGGTGGCGCGAAGAAAAAATAGTCATCCGAATCGGATGTAATTCGACCAACGCTCTTGCCTTCGCCCCGAACGCCCGTCGGTGGTGCGAAAAAGCAATAATGATGCGTATATCGATTTCGCGGCGAAAAAAAACGCCACCGCGATGGAGCCAGCGTTTTGATCGGGGAAGGCGAAAAATGTGCGGTTTGGCGGAAAGCGCTTCAAACCCTTTCGCCAACCGCCAGACTCTTCGCCCAACCGCCAGTCGATACGTATCGAAAGCTTTTCGCCGAACCGCCGCGTTTCAGAGAAACGCTGGACCGCAGACTGTGAACAAAGATGGGCACCCGCGGCGATTCTATCGTCTGCAAGTCAGGCGACGCCGCACACGCCGCGCTGTGTCGCTGCGCGGCACGCCGCGACGCAACAATCCCGGTGTTGCATAACTGTACTCCTGAGTTGTCATTGGAACAACGGCCAGCGAGCTGTGCCTCTTTCAAATTGTTGAAGGGATCGTCGACCCTTTAACAATTTGAACGCCACGCAACAAAACTCGTACGCGGCGGCCGCCACGCCGCCTCGCTCCGCCCACCGGCGCGACGACCCGACGATAGAATCACCACACACCCAAAAACTATGCCTAAATCATAATCACGTCTTTTAGCGCGCTTTCTGTGCAATTTCATCCGAGCACGCCTCCGACGCCTATTTTATAAAGTTGTCATCGCTCTCGTTCTCGTTTAACACTTTCTGTATAGTGTGATTTTGTTTAAGACTCCAATGTTCGCTTGTTTGATATACAAAACGTTTATCTTTTTTTCAGCTTGCAGTTACTTGTTTCGGATTCGGTCCATGAGCAGAAGTACACGTTTGTGGTTTTTTCTATCTTATTCTCTTCAAATTCATCTACAAAATGCTATTTCTTCGTTGTATGTTATTTCGGATCTAATATTTAAACTTTAAGTATCCGCACATTGCATAATATGCCAAAAGATGATCACGACAGTGGTGAAGAGTCGGATGGTGGCGAAACGGCAAGGTTTCTTCGTTGGCGGCTCCGAGCACAGGTATGTTTATAGAGATTGATTTGTGGCATATTATATACACGCATAACTCACAGAAACTTGTTATCTTATTTCGAAGTATTAGGCTTTGAACAGAAGTCCAGTAACATCTTTGGAGCCAAGATGTCATAGAAAAAATGAAAAAATTTTCGATGCTCCCGACTTTTCGTTAGTGGGTGGCTAGACGTCTTCTCTGTGGTCCCTGCAGAGGATGTGGATTGCAGTGCTGTGGAAGTTTTCAGAGTTTGAAACCATCCCCCACTAGTGAAGGGTGCTTCTTGAACAGTTTTGTACTACGAAATCCTGTAGAGCCGCTCTTGTGGAAGCTGGGGAGACTTGACATTTCCTCAGTAAGAAGTCTTTGTTAAGCGCCAATGTTCGCGCTGGTATAAACGCCAGGAAACCGAAGATGTTTCACTCGAGGCAGGCAATGTATTGGTCTTCAACGAATGGTGACTGTTACATAAAGGCACGCCGCATGATGGTGATTCGGATCCTCAGATACTACACGACGCAGATGGTAAATTAACACAACGAAATTCACGATGAACTCGCTCACTTCGTTGATGACAGATCACTCTTCTCCTTAACCACCTCAGCACTCACCATCGAAATGGAGAGAAAGAGCTGCGGAACAGCCGCACCACCATGGCAGATAGGAATTAAAGTAGGGGGTCATTGTGGCCAGTGGGCGGAGTCTAGGCTCCGTAGCGACTTCCTTGCCATATTTTTGAGCTGCTGCACGTAGTAGATAACCCTTATTGCTAGCAAGACTAGATGATCAACAAAACGGCCTGATCATCGACGCATCGAAACGAACCGACGCGTGCTTTGACTCCCGTGGAAGCTGCGCGCCGGAACGTATTAGCACCACTAAAAAATGGGGGCCGCAACCAATCTCTAAGCTGCACTCTGACAGCTAACAGCAGCTTCTCTTCAGTTTCAACTATCAGAAAAAGTCTTCATGATGGATGACATGAGTTGTCCACAAAGCGAACCGAGTGGTCATGAATGAATTTTTCTTCTTTGTGCGGATTTCAGCGGTGACCCTATCCAGCTCACCCATTATCAGAACTTGTATTTGCATTACCTGGTTCCATATAAGCTTCCGCTTTTGTATCTTAAAAACATACATTTTCTACCTCCGAGAACTAGCTCCGCAATGTTAATGCGAAACACTCGCTATAAGAAGTATGAACATGCAGTCGCCGAAAATTCTGTAGTTTCTTCTATTTGACCTGTGATTTTCGATTTGTGATGCGACAAGAAAGGCCGTTACAGCAAGCGGTTAAACTAACCCTTTCTTTATAAATTGGACTGGTTTTCAGTGGACAGCAAGTGCTAGGCCCCGAGAGACCTGGACGTGCTAGCATAGCTGAACGTGTCTTTGATGCAGCCAGACAACATGGAGCTGAGGCACTCAATTCAAGTGACCTTTCGCCGAGGGTAGGTGTTCGCCTGAACGCTCACAATGTAATTGATTTCTCTACGGTTTGCTTTCTTTCATATATTGTGCCTTTCCATTTTCGTTGTAGGATTACTGTGATTTCGCTTACAAGTAGCATATTTAGCCTCGGCATGGTCGTACTGGAGGTGGTGGAGTACGCTTAGGAGAGTACCCTGTGGATGATGGCAGTAGCGGAGAAAGTGACACTGGCGAGCATGAGGAGGTAAGTCTACTCTGCTTTGTATGTCTTTAATTCCTGTGAAACATCTTTGCAGGTTGTTGTTGAGCTGTTCATGTGGGAAAATGGTTTCTCCATTGATGACGGACCATTACGCTCTTTCGAAGATCCAGAGAGTCAACAGTTCCTTCAGAGCATAATGCAGGGGTGAGCTTTCACTGCTCTTCACTTAGTGCTCTAGGAGTGAACTTATCTTTCCCCTTTCCCCATCTATTTCCTTGAACAAATCGGTTTTTTTCCTCATTTTTATTACTGGTCTTTGTTTGGAAACGTTTACATTTCTTATTGACAAGGTTGTACTTTCTCACTGCGCAAGGTTTTTTCTACCGCGGATTGACTCCTTTCACCTTCATTTTCAAAAAGACTGTTCATCGAGCTCAAGCTTTTTAACCTTTTTTTAGCCGTGTACCAGCAGAACTGCTGGCAGCTCATCCTCGCCGACGTATCGACTTGCGTATGCAAAAACGCACAGGACCCTACGAGCCCCCGAAGTTGAAGCCATTCCAGGTGATTTTTTTCAAAGAAATAATTAACATAAAGAGAGTTGGCAGCTTGTTAACATTAGCATAAATAGAGTCAGCCGAAGTAAAAAGTCAGCACCACTAGTTGAAGTGTGGTACAATTTACGGCTTTAATGAGTACCTACGACCGTAAAGTCCAGCTATTTCGGAAAAAAAATCTGTGAGATCTTTTCTTCTGTTTGCGGATCCGTGACAGAGTGGGATCAACGCTAGCTGAAAAAGTTTTCTGTTTTTCTTTCCTGTTGGATATTATATGATTTCTAATTAAACAGTTGGTAGACTATTCTACATTGGTAGACTTCCAGCTGTCCTCATACGCGAGGGAATCCTGAATGTTATGATACATAAAAGCTTACCGAAACAAATGGTATCTGTCTTGTTAGTTAGCGGATGCCAAGGCATGCGAGGCGGCTGGTTTGGCGAGGCGTCGGCCGTTTTTGCACCAATGCTTTTGTTTGCGCGCTCCAAAATCGGTGGAGAATCGGTTTGCGCCACGCCAAAGCCAGCTACATGACAAGCCCCAGGATCGCCAGCAAGAAAGATTGTATATGGTAATTGTTTATTACATGTTTATCTTCCTCGTTTATTTTTCACTGAGCGCCCGTTTCTCGTAGTCTTCTTGCTCATTTGAAGGGAGCAGGAGCACGTCTTGGAGCCGTAGTACCGCAAATTGTGTCGTCCGCACCAGCACCATCTTCTTCTGCGAGCGCAGGTCCGTAGGCTCCCAGTTGTACTTTTATCCTTCCCGCTTGGAGATTTAATCATGTTCTGTTCAGATTCTGTGGACAACATTGCGAAAGCACAAGCGGAATTGAATGTAGATGAGAATTCTCCTGTTACTCAGGTATCTTTAAGAGCAATAGTTTTGGGTAACAAGTTGTTTTGTTCATTGATCGCGGTCTTCTACATCCTTTTTTGACTGCGTTCATTGGGGAAAAGCGCGAGACTTGCACGACATGTAGTAGCTCAGAGAATGGATGGGCTTTTTTTCAGGGGAGCGAGCGGCTTTGGGTCGTGTAAGCTGTATTTTATGAAAAGTTGGCAGCTATGAAGCCACAGTGGTCATACAATCAGAGCAGTCCTGCCATCGGAGAAAAATTCTGCTAAATGCGACCCTCCCCCTCTTCAAAATTGATTCTTCTTGTACGAACGTCCCTTTTGCTCCATCTCCATGCTGCTTACCATCGTGCTGAATTTTCCCAACTTCCCATCGAAAACTCCCAGTTTACCCCCGAGAAACTGTCCTTGAGCTAGAGGGGCTGCGGTGGTGATATGTAGCACTTGAAAACGGAAAAAAAGAAAAAGTCTTCATTCGAGAACCCCCGAGAAACTGTCCTTGAGCGAGAGGGGCTGCAATGGTGATATGTAGCACTTGAAAACGGAAAAAAAGGAAAAGTCTTCATTCGAGAACATTCTCTCATAGGCAAATACGCCCCCTCCCCCAGCGACTGAATACAAGCCCCTTCGCTAGGGATCCCCAACTTATGCCGTGCTCTGCATACAATGCAGACAACAGAGCGCAGAGAAGAGCAGGAAATCAGCTCAATTGGAGGGATTGAGCCAAAGCTGAGTTTATCCACTTTCCCCTCCTCAACTACATTTCTTGTGTTGTTGTTTCAACAAGTGTTCTTCCTTGAGCTGACATTTAAAGACCTTAGGTAGCCGTCTGATTGCGTATAACCGCAATCTTATGTCTATTTTCATTCCCCAATTCCCCAATCTAACGCAAATGGGGTGCTTTAACGTCGCCTGACTGCGTTTTCGCTATCATCTTTGGCAGGTGGAAGACAATCGTCCAAGAGCGCCAGTGGGCGTTACAGCGACGTGTAAGTTAGTTTATGTTGTTGAGCGTATTCCTCGCATTGTGTCCCGTCGATCGAGAGTGCCCTGTCGATCGCACTTTACAATATCATACAGGGGAAATCCTTTGGTTTACTTGTCATGCGAGGGGCACTAATTCGTTGATATGCGCGTCGTTTATCCGCAACCATTATCTTGCTACGCATTCTACAAAACAGGCACCTGCCCCCTGAAAAGTGGTCAGTCGTCTGATCTTCCATAGCGAGAGAATTTTGAGTTGACAGCAGCCCCATAACCGTATACTCTGCCTCATAGAAAGAGTGCACGAAGAATGAGCACGGTCTGGAATGCCAGAACATTCGTCATATGTGTTCCGGATTTCCTCTACTAATCATCTTCTGGATTTTTCCCCCCTTCATAATTCGACTTTAGGTGCAAATTCGTCTCCCAAACGGGCAACGTGTTAGCGGGAAATTCAATCAGGCGCATACAGTTGGGGCGATTAGAAACTTCCTGGTCACGTGAGTTTGAATACTTGTAGATTTTCGTTCTCAGCCAAGGTTTCCTAGTTGAAGTGGACTGTTTAGTGCCTATCCAGACATGGCTGCTACAGCTTTTCAACTTATGACAACGTTTCCGAATAGGGTATGTTGCATTCACTATGGAACTTCTTACAGTTCTTTTTTCTCTTTCGCAGGATCTCTGCGGTAAAAGCGAGCATATGGTTGAGCGTAAAATATTTTTATGATTTATTTGGCGAACGTTTCGGCTTTATCACCTTCGTTAGAGCCTGAGTGAGTCCAAAACAAGTGGGATTGGTCACCTTAAAAGACTCCACTAAAACTTAAGACTATTTAGAGATCCTAGTAAATCGCCTAAAGGTATCTCACGTCATCGCGGTTGAGACCAAGGTAATCCTACTCACCCTTATGAATCATTACCTCACGTGGCTCACTTGAATCTCGAAATAACCTTAAGTTTGTGCAGTGGTTTGAGACGGATCTCATTTGTTTTGGACCCTTTCTGGCCTGACGAGGGTGATGAAGCCGAAACGTTGACCAAATAAATTATAAACATCTTAGAGGGCTTAATCTATACACTCGCTTGAAGGTACATCAGTGTCAAGATTAAGAGAAGGTCGATGCCCATTGTTTCTCGAACATTCGAAACTGCGGTTGTTTCCGTTGTTCCTTTACTAAAGTTGCAGTAGTTCTAGTAACGTTATTTCTATACGTAACTTTTGAGGTAATCGATGATGAATCTGTCGACCTTAAAGATGCTGGACTTATCAATGCCGTTGTGGTGGTCAAGCTGTGTTCATAAACTCGTTGACGGGGTGAAGCGTTACTTACCTTCTTCGTTACCCAAGTGATCGCTTGTAATCTTGCACCGGTTTTTGACTTTATTTAAGTTTCAACATAGTCTCCTTTCTTAGTAATTGTTGAAACTGTAAACGACGCGGTGTTAAATATTTTGGTTGCATTAATTGGCTGCTCATGTGATCGTTCGGATTTGTCATTATAAGGATTTTAATGGAATAAATCATTTGGTGTTTAGTGTTATTTTTTTGCTCATTTTCCTTCGGTATATTTTCCATATATTTACCAATTTTGGAAGTCATTTTCAACTGCCCTAGGTTTTTACTATGCGAATATTTTGTTGTAGTCTTGTTGCTTGTTCAGATGGGCCTGAAAGAATATTTGGGTATTGAGAAGTTACAGAAGCTTGGAAGAATAATTAAACAGATGGGAGGAGTTCGTGCTGCTCTAAAGAAACGATATCTGTGAGTTTGTTTTGTTTTTGGAAAATGGGATCTTTAGTGTTTACAAGGCGGAAGTATATCAGCAATTTATTTTATTTCTAAATTGTCACTTTTCAAAATAAGTGGGGCGCTTTTCAAACCAAATTTGACGATTTTTGGATCAGATAGTATTGATGGTTCCCTGAGCTTCATTGCATTGAGTCTTGTTCACATGTATGGGAGTGAGAAGCTCTTCCTTTTCTTCCGAAAATTTATTGACATCGTTTCGGGCTTAAGCCCTTCTTTAGGTCTTTGAATTACCCAAACAACGATCTCACACACGCACAATAATACGTCAGCAAAGCAGCAACCTACAGCGAGTTGTCCGGAAGGGAGAGGTAGGGGTTGCCTAGATTTTCTTGTGGGGATATAGGCAAAATGGGGAGGCGGCAGGGGTCTGGATTTTTGGATCCTTCCAAATCAAGTGGGTGGGATGTGCGAGTCAATAGAACTGGGATGCTTTCAGTTTGATTGAAACCGTGTTCAGCTCATTCTGAGAATTCAGTTTGATGGAAGAGCAGAGAAGATCCTGTCGTTGGGGGAATTTTCTGGTAAAATACAAGTCCTTTGAATTTTGGTACGATCCCATCTCCATTCCACCATACTCATCCTTCCTGCCACCTTAAACAATTTTCTCGACTTCATACCATTTTTCCAGTTTTTTTTCCGAAAAATTTTCATTGTTTCCTGCCGAAAATTTTCTGCTTTTTCCCCAAAAAGTCTGTCGTCGCGGGAGAGAGGGAGGGGGAAGGAAGCGATACATGTATAGCGCACGTCAAAACGGGAAAAATCACGGAAAGTCAACAACCGAAAACTTTTTTTTCAAAGGCAGATACGGGCCCTCCCCTCGCTGGAAGTTCCCAACTTGCGAAACGTGTCCTGTTTCTTTTTCCTGAGAATCAGCTTATTTGGTTCCGAAAGTGGCCGATTTAATGTGGACACGGTATATTCAATTAAAAAATCTTGAATTGGAGCAAATCATAATTAATTATTTGCTTCTGTTTTGCAGCTCATAGATGGTTTGAGTTTTTTTAGAATGGATGTGACGCGAGTAGGTACTCTAGTCGGAGAAGACAAGTTCGGCAATAAATATTACGAAGACAATTCGTATTTCATGCCTCGCAATAGATGGGTTGAATACCCGGAAAAGGTAAGTTTTTAGTTTGGTTCACCACTACTGCCAAGGTTGAGGACGAATTGTGATGTTCCAGGTATGGCTCGATTACGATGCATCACAAGTTCCTCCAGAGTGGTAAGCTAATCCGTATCATTTTTGCTGTTTCTGAATCAAATTCATTGTTGATTGTTGATTACGACAGGTTTGGTCAAAACAAAGTAGTGTGGAAATTGTTCACTGTGTACGATTCCCCTGACGATGCCGCTTGTACCGATTCGTCGTGAAATTTGATCCTCCCCCCCCCCCGGTTACTTCCAAGTGCCTAGAAAATCTCGTCGAGAGGATAGATCGGAGAGGGCGGGGTTGTAGCTAAACACGACACCTACCAAGGCGATTGAAACATTGAGTGAAACTTGGCGACTACTCCCCTCGCTTAATTCCATGAGCCGTACATAAAGATGACTGGGTGAACCTATGCTAAGCGGGTTTGCCTTTTGTCATATTCCTCCTCTGTGTAGGATTGTAGGTGAACCCTATGCCCTTTTTGAAATCGTGGGTTTGGTCTCCACAAGAAAGTCGTGTTTCATTTTTTCCACGGGGGTGTAGGTGAGTATCGCATGCTGCTATCGAGTTTGACAGATGCTTGACACGCTATCCCCAAGTGCAATGTTCTTGAACCTGCACATTTTGTAGTCTTAGCCGATGAAGAAGCCGTTTCTTGTTTGTATGAGCGTATATCCACCAAGAGAAGAAGATGAAAATGACCTTGCATGGTGCTACGTAAGCAGCGTTAGCGCTAGAACTTACATTTGAAGGTTGATTGCTGCAAGAACTCTAGTGGTCATCACTTTGACATTTAAGGCATCGCTGGCTTCATCACATAGGCGATGACACGCCCACTCAGAACCCTCCAAAAAACGAGAGATGGGTGATGCAACATGAAGAAAACCTGTCCATTTTCCAGTAAGTTTCCTTGCATTGGCTTAAAGGCACACTCCGTGCTGATCGTATGGACAAAGTTACTTACCACTAGACAGGTGCGCTTCTTGATGTTGGGAAACTTTTTAAATGACAAGGAGAATGAGCCCATCAGTGAGGACAGCGTCTTGGCGCTAGTGAATCTGCCCGTACGATCAGCGCATGAAGTATTTTTAACACGTTGACGACCGCGCGGGTTTTTACTTTTCGGCCACGTGGGACCGGCGCGCTTTCTTGAACGGCACAAGCGCGGCATGCATACACTTCAGGCCGTCCCACGAAGCGCTTTTTTAGGAGATTGGATCGAAAAACCTAGTTTTTAGAGCAGTTAAGAAGTAAGTCAATTATTTACCACGGAAAAATCTGGGCTGGCCAACTCTCTTTGCACCAGGGCCAGGAAATAGTCTGTAACCAACAATTCATAAAAATACGCTTTCTATAGGATTCAGAATCCTTCACCTAATATTTTTTCATCATTATCAATATTGTAATTGTCTGTATTTGTTGGCAGAAAGTTATCAGCAAACCAATCCAGAGTAAAGGAGCAAAACAATCCAAGCAAAGGATGATGTTTCCCCAAAAAGTCTTTGCTAAACTATTGTGTACTGAACTATTCCATGGACCACGCGCTGTACGAGTATACTAAGGACTGGACTATAGAATGAATAGGAGAAACTAATAAATCATGCACTAGTGAAAGATATGGATTTGTTCATCGTGATTCGTATACAATTCGCGCGGTCCCACGCGGCCTACAAAGCGCGCATTGGAATGCGTATCACGCGGTCGTCAATGTGTTAAGGTAGAGTGACTGTAGTGATGGTGAAGACAGTGAGTACTTGAACACTCAGATGCACCTTCTTGTTCAAAACTGGTCTTAATTCCAGTCAAATTTCTATATTATTATTCTAGAGACAAGAAGTACGTCCCCTACTCGACAACTCGTACGAAAATTCAAGCATGGCAGCCGGGACAGAAGAAGCAAGAGTAGATGAGATTGTGTAGATGACTTTTGTAGGTAGTTCAAAGAGCGAGTGAACTCGAATAAAATATACTGATAAAGTTTCTTCGCACTAAATGACTTGCAGTCTGTGGGACTCAGCTGACGCCTCCGACGAAAAAGTAACTATGACTAATACATGTCAGAGTTCTAAGCCGTTGATCTGCTCTGAGCTAGATATCACAATTCACTAGTGAGGCTTAGCACACCTGCATACATACATCTCCTTTACTCTGGTCGAAAACTGAGGTTGTGAATTTACTCTGAAGGTTTTTTGATCCTGAATTTTGATTTTTCCCACAGGTGTTCCCGCCTCGAAAATCAGCCGTACTTTGATGACCCTTCAGCTAGTGGAACTTTTCGTGGGGCCACAGTTTTTCCTTAACTTCTGGCAACTTGCATTCAAAGCAGTAGACTCTCAGAAAGCAGGAGATTAATTCTTTGAAACAGTTCACGAAGGATGGAACCAGCGGATCATCGGTGTCCCTGGTTGTGTTCCTTGGGAACCATTCTGTGGCGCATAGGCTACATCTGCCATCTCACCAAGGAAAGTGACGTGCTCGCCATCACTGGTTTTTGCAACATGCCATGTACTGAAGCGTTTCCTTCCCATCGTCATTAGCTCTTCGACCCAGAAGCCTAGCTTTCGTTGCT
>MU951514.1:0-11579 GCA_036418165.1 Cooperia oncophora
AGAATAATAATTCAAAAAATTGAAAACGGAAACTCGACGGGTAAACTAACCTATGATGATGATGCTACAAATGAAATTTTTGTAAGCAAATCCGCAACAACCTGCGGGGAGACCGACTTTTCAAGGTATTGATTGCGTTCGAGCGTTCCCCATCAAGAGGCCGCGACGCATACGCTTCGCGCCTGGCCGCGGAGGCCACGGATGCCGCGGATGCCGTCTGTATGAACGCGGCCTCAGCCCGGCGCGCTCCGCAGATGTCCCGCAGCGCGACCGTGCCGCACAGACAATTGCGATTTGTAAATAAAATCCTCCGATACTCTACGGAGAAACGTCCGCTTCGTATTTACGCAACTCGAACAACAGCACTATATATAATATTTGTTCAGGTTTATCGGTTATTCAGAAGCTGCGGCACAGAATTTCTCAGTTTTGGTGCAGATGGAGTACTTTTCTCTTATCCAGAAGCACTTTTGCATGAGGTACTACTATTAAAGTAACAACATTTGTTTCTTTCAGACTATTTCGTTCATATTGTTTACTAGGTCGAAATAGTGGACAGCTATCCATTTTCCAGATACATTTCATGCAGCAGTTCAAAAGAGTGAGCATTTGACTTATCTTTTATAAGGTAATATTTGCGAGGTCATATCATTATCATCATATCTATTAAGATGGATTGACAACAAGCACCGCCCCAAAACAATCCAGCCGTTGAGGTAGAAGCAATGCCCACAGGAGGCGTGGCTCCGCTTGCGGATTATGACGCTTTATTAGGTAGAATCAAACCAGCCATTGAAGCTTCAGTACAGCCGCCGTTCTCGGCCACAATGGAGACAGTTGCTTTCCCCAGAGCCTCGGCCGCTTCTTCCTCGTCGGTGTCAACGTTCACAGAACCAAACCTGCAAAAGCAATTTGAGTTCAACTCTGGGGCTCTCAAGTTGATTACCTCGTGTGGATAGGAGCCTCCTCAGACGCGGACAAGGACAATCTCACGAAGGCCATTTTGGCCCTTACACAGAGGAACGAACTTCTGTCAGTAGCGGACAAGGATCCCCGAGTCCGGCAATTCTACGATCAGCAGGTAGAAGCGCAGCAGGTGGCTGTTACTAACCCTGTTCTAGCTGCATTCCTCGAGGATAGATCGAAGAGGGAACCCAAAGAAGCTCCCAAGAAATTCGTTTGGAGTCGCCCCCATCTATTACAGCAAGGGGGTGCCCAGCCCTTTCGACACGGAGGAGCGACTTGGGCCCTCACTCCTCAGACCTCCTTGCCTTGTGGAAAAACAGCTTATAAGAATCAAGGATATGCGGCGGCTCCTTTCCACCCTCCCCAGAGTTTCCGTCCGTCCAGATCCGTGTGTTACGACTGAGCAAATTCGGACATCTGCGATCGCAATGCAATGCGAGCAGGGAAAAAGGGTTCTTGGCCGCTGGCATTCATCGCAATATCCAACTCTGGTTGAAACTAGACCTTTCGGATCGAAGAGGTCACTCCTTCTTCATAGCTTTCTCCCGAATTGCTAGGAACAACTAGACTTGGACTTTTAGAGATAACTCAACTTCCGCATATCAATATGCTGATTTTGTAGATCTGGAAATCAGTAAACTAAAGAGAAGCCAAGCTATAGAATAGGTGCAGGACCCAGTTTCGCTAAGAATAAACCTGCTCACGGTGGGAAAGTAAGATATTAAGACGTATACTCGATTGGTCAGTTTTTGAATAAAAGAGTGTTCAGATCCAAGGTTACATTTGAAGACGTAGCCAAAGTCTCACCCCTTTTGCCAAACGGAGGCTACATGGCCTCGTTCGACTTTAAGTCGGGTTACCATCATGTGAAAATTCATCCCACTTTCACCAATTTCCTTGGGTTCAAGTAGCGGAAAAAGTTTTACAAGTTCTTAGTTCTTCCTTTCCCCGGCGCCATTTATCTTCACTAAATTGTTTAGACCCCTCCCAAGGATTTGGAGAGAAGCAATTATTGGAGCCAAGAAGATCAGGCTCCCCGTGGAACACCGGAGCAAGGCGTTCAAGGAAAACGTCGACCTCATCCTCGCGTATGCACTTAGAGTTAATAACCCCTGGCTCATTACTGCGGCCACCAGTAGATTGTTAGATTTCACGGCATTGCTCCGCGTGAACGAGGTTAGAGCGCTACAGTGCAGGTACTTCTCTTATCGCAGGGACGGGATATGGTGGATACAAATAAAGCCGCTTTTACCTCATAAATTTCTCTTCAGCGGAGCATCCGGAGATCCTTCTTCCAGAGACTGCATGGCTATAATAATTGAGAGGGTTGTCGCAGCATGGGGCTCCAACCAAAAAATATCACTTCGCATTCGTTTAGAGGCGGCGCAGCCGCTTACGCCCTTAGACAGGGAGTAGATTCCGGTAAGGTATGCTCGCAGGCCGCTGGAAATCCTTCGAGGCCTTCAGTTGCTATAGCTTTTCCCCCCTTTAGGGATCCCTTTTGGCTCTATATATATTTTCAGAGCTCTCTGGCACCGCTGGATATGCGAGAGACTCACGAACGTGCCATGTAGTCGTCATCAGGATCTTCAATCTGGAATACGACATCTGGCAGCAGTGGGCGTTTTGGGTCCTTTTCAGTATAGTTTTTGGTTCGCTTAGGAAGGTTGTATATTTGTTATGCACGGTTCTCATATTTCTTTTGTCCTACAGTTACGTCTAGCCTTTTTGGTCAAAAATGTACATAATTCTCGCTTACAGCGGCTTGGCCGGACACATTCCATACGAGTTGTAAGTGATAGGTCTTAATTTCGTTTTACTCACCACCTTTTTGTGGGTTATTTCAGCATTAGTTCGCTTAATTGGTTAAAATATGTTATTGATCTTGTTGTCCTTGCTTCCTTTTTTCGGTGTTGGAAGTTGTATATGTGTTGATTCTATAGACACTGCCTTAGAGTATATAAATTTGAACATTGTTTTCACTGTTCACACGTGTGCACGGCACATTTTTGTTTTTCCTGTCAAGTCTATTACCGGGTAGTATCTCCTGGTTAACTGTTGAATTTTGAATGGGGACAAACGTTTTCGGCGTTATTCTAAGTTGTAATATGTCCATTGACATGATTTGTATTGTTTTTTGTATTCATTACATTATCGGTTGGTATTAACCAGGCGACATGACTTAACGATAATGCTGTACCCCATGCGACACGACTGGTCACTACCAAGGAGTGTGGAGGCTTTCACCCTTCTCACGAAAGCAGCGTGGCAGCGACGCGTCCGCGTCGCTTCTCTTATCAGACCGCCGGACAGAAAAACAAGCAGACGAAGCAAATTACATATAGTAGGTGATAATTTTCTGCGGCTCCGCCAACTTTCGGCGCATGCCCCGCCCACTGTGGGCGGGGCTTAGCATGGGTCATGGGTGCTATTAACATCTTGCCCCATCCTCACCTTGACATATTAACATCTTGTCCCATCCCCACCTGATCCCACCTCTCCAAGTTGTTCTTGTGATAGAACCGAATTTCCGGTCAGACAAACAAACAAACAAACACACGAAGCAAATTATATATAGTGGGTAATCGTTGTTGTCATCCGAGTTTCTCCCAACTCGACTTTGAGATCAGTGTGATCATGGTGCCGGTGCAGCGTAATAGTCTCAGACTCTGGAACGATCCCAAAGGTGTTTGAGTGTTTGACGTAGAGCGTCTTCGATGCCACTGACCTGGTAACCCTTTGTAACGTTACGTCAGTTTATGGGCGTGACTGTGACGTTTTTATCTTATTTATTTATTTATTGAGCTGTTACATCCAAACATAACCGTTTGCAAACAAGAAAAGTGTCCGCGCAATAACAATAGAAAATGGCAAAAGGCGAAGAAGTGTGAGGGAACGAAAAGATGACATCAATGCATGCAACATTATTTCAAGTAGAACATTGTAAATCATATATCTATATGCAGGTAGAAAGTAGGGGGTGGGCGGTGGAAGGGTGGAGGATGGTGGGCAATACGAGAAGGGAAGGGCAGTGGCCGGCCAATACTGCAAACCGTTTCTGGGGCTTCGGCTCCGGATAACATCTTATAGGTCCGCCAACCCTCTGTAGTCCACCCTTTTTGCACGTGAGTTCGTAGGGGCGTAAGGTGCTAGGCGAATAAGTCATTGCTTCCCAAAAGATAATTGCAAAGATACAACAAGGAAAAAAGGAGACCAAAAAGAAAATTACAGTTAAGTAATAATTATCTCATGAACATATAATAATGGCACACAAAAGGCTGAAGTTGAGTAGGTCTCTAACAAGAGGAGATTGGAACACGCACGGGACATGGGCAGACCAAGAACTCCGTTCCACAAGCTGAAAATGCTATTGCGGTTACAGTATTATTACTAGATTTCGTCTTTTGTTTAACTAATTCGATATTTTCAGTTTGTGAAGTGTGATGAGGGGCCTCCCAGCATCCTTGCGTCTTCCTTGTATAACTCGATGAGCTGACGCTCAGTGACGAGGTCTTCGGTTATCACATTGTTATCTCCAGTTCCCTCGATATTTGTTATATTCTCTAGTCCGCGAATCCGGCTCCTTGAAAAACAGCCACATAGATCAAGCATTGTAAACCATCGAAGCTGAATCAGCTTTCGCGTCAAAACACTGTGTCCGCACGATGGTTTCGTAGCTGTTGAAATCCCGGCCATTGTACTGGACTTTGCGACCTTCAAATCTTCGATGAAACGTGTTCTCGCAGAACCAAACAAAGGAGATGGCTTCATCCCATTATGAATCTGATGGCGACCTGGGCGCGATTGAGCCGCAAACTAGTTGGTGACAATTCTTCATCTGACCGAAAGTCGAGTCTTTTTCTTTTCATTCCGTTCCATTCGCTAAAGTCATTATCAAGAAACGCCTTTGAATGTTCAGAACCAAACATCAAATGTTTTGTTGTTCTTTGTGACGGAGTTGGATCAATCGCTTACACAGTGAATCCGACAGTAGTATGTCTCAAAGGTGCAGGAGTCAATGCGTGCGTCATTCGTTCTTGTTCCCGTTTTGTTCAGGATACCCAGGAAATAGTCGGAGGTTTCCTTCTCTTTGTTACATGATTTCCATGCCTTACTTTGATTGTCCATCCTATGAAGAAGATATCTAGGCCAGCTGCTCCTTCATGTGTAGTTCCTGATCACCAGTATTGTGACAGTAGACACAGGTGGCGATGGAAGTTTATTGAACTGATTGAGTTTATGAAAGTTCCTTTGTGAAAAAGTGGTATTTTTTCCACAGTGCAGTTTTTCCACATCACAACACAAAATGCTCATCTATGATAATGATATCACTACAATGATCATCCTCCATTTCTTTCAGGATCTGGGGATCTCACTCTTACGCTGTTGTCAAGGTGTTCTGAACAATGTTCTTCTTCATTAAGAGAAGGTTAAAGCTTCTGGAGTGAATGAAGATGTTCTTGTAAGCGCTCCTCTTATGCCTCATGGAAAGCTTCTGGTTTCCAAGCAAGTTCACCTTCTTGTTCAGATATGATGGAAAACCATCTTGTTCAGAGTCTTCGACTGTCAGCGCAATACGTGGATGCGCTGAATTCAGTCCGGCAAATGACTACGCAGCGCTGCTCTAAACTTACCGTCGACGAATATGTCGTCTATGTATCGACCGTAGAACAGCAGTTGATGAGATGATGGAACGCACGTCATCCCCAGCAACCCATGAGTATAATTGCAGGAAACTGTGCATTACGGCTGCCCCTTGCCTCACGTAAGTGATGTTCTGAGAGGGGAACATGCTGACTTTCACAACATTCACTAAAAGCTGTTCAACTTCCTCGGTAGACAGTTGGTAAGTTGACATCTCAGATGTGGTTGTCTTGAGGGATCAGTGCATATTTACCCGCGATTCTGGTACGTACATTTGTGTATAGGGCAGACACATCGACACTCTCGAACGGTATTCTTAGACCGTTAAAACATCTCTCCCCTCTCTCTCTCGTAGGCAATTCAGGGAATGATGATCAGCATTCTTCTAGTGAGCCGGCATATACTCGACTAGTGGTGATAGTATGTGTAGCAGGAACCAGCTTATTGCATCAGTCAGGTCTTTACATAGAGAAACAATTGGTCTTTCCCTGATAACAGTGTTGTCGTCTGTGACGTCCGTCAGGAACCGCCAACTTGTGTATCTTTACAATTTAGTTGTACGTACAAGATATGAATGTTTCGGAAGGAGTCGAGTCAGGGTTTGAGCTCCCAGTCTCCAGCTTTGAACGCAAAATCTTCCTTAATACTTCGTGTTCACCGCATTCTTCTTTCTAGCAGCTCACTGCAGAACGTTATATGTTAGTGTGTCGGACGAAACCGTTTCAGATAAAACTACATCTCGTGAACGTGCCATAACAACGAATCCACCGCAGTTGTCAGATATAGAAAATCTCAATGAGCCTGCAGTGCTAATGCTTTCTGTAGATACGTCGTTCTGATCGTACCATGCCGTCCACCGTTCTGAGTACCTTGTGGTGCTCAGACACTCGGAGAATGCCATATTGTAGTTCTCTCAGATTTGATAAAAAGCCATGGTCATACAGCGGTGTAAAAACTCGGGTGCGTGGAAACGGCATGGCTTCCTCAAGCTTCCCTTGAAGTTTTGGGAAAGTTGCTCCTGTCTTTGCTTTCCAGCTGTGAAATTAGCCGTGCTTGTGGATTGCTGCCACAATATCGGTTCGGTCGCCTCAGCGAATGTTGGTGTTGGCGCAAAGCTGAGACCGAGATTCAAAGTTGATGACGTCTTCAACAGTTTGATCTTCATCGAACATCTCTGAGGCTATGAATCCTTGGTCATGCAATAGGATGATGTCCTCCTATTCCAGAGATTCGCAGGCTTGTTCTCGAGAGGAGAAGGTGCTTAAATGTGTAGACTGTCACATTTCTATAGGGTATTGCTTTAGCCGTAACCAAGATGGTATAAAAGTTTTATTGGCTAACGTTTCGGCGCCTTATCGCCTTCGTCAGAGCCTGGAAAAAGTCAAAAATCAAAGTGAAACTACCCTCGGAAATCATTTCAAACCTCAGATAAGCTAGTCCCAGACCAGTAGGATCCAGAAAGTCATAGAACACAACCACAAACGACTCACCTTTGTGTAGGTACAGGAATTACCCATGAGTGCGATTGACATCCTTAGCAAGGGATTCCGAGAGACAGCGTAGTATCAATGGAACGCTGACCGGCACCTGATGAGAACGACAGCAGTTTACTTCTGCGCTTCCATGTTTCTCGACAAATATGCGTGGCACCGTCTGAGACCTGTTAATACCTGACAGTCTGACTATACCTGTAAACAGAACTTCCCTCTATTTACATTTGCCAGGTCTAGTCCAGCTTCCCGTGATGTGATGCTTGACCCTGCTCCAGCGCGAAGAGGGAAGCGAGGACAGCACAAATTCCGCACTCAACCTGGGTCGTCTTGGCGCTGCTTGCACGCTCAAGGGATGTTGTGTGCATTTACAGGACGTGGCGTTTAATCTTTTTCCCAATGTCCGCACACTGTATACTGCCGTTACCCTCATCCTACTACAAATAATCCGCTAAGTGAGTGTGTGTGTGTGTTAGTGTGTGTGTGTCACGAAATTCATAGCGACTTCCCAGTCCCAGTAGCTGGGGGAAGTTGATTCCAAGTGGTCATTTAGAGCTGTGACGGGAACATTATTGGTGGGTGACAAGAACTGCTTGCAGCTGATAAGATTTGAGGAGAGTTAGAATGGGAAGGTCACCATGTTCACAACGCGGCACACAGCATCAGCTAGGCGTTAATTCCAGCAAGTGATGTGCCCAGCGAGGTGGACATCGACGGTGGGTGACACAAAGTGATAACATCTGTAAGGAGCTTATAAGGAATATTGACGTGTCGTTCGACAGTCTTTACACTTCATGCAATATACGCATGTAACGATCGCGAGCTGGGTATGTACCTCGCCTGAAATAAGAAACTGTGGGGAAATCAAAAACCTGAATAATGTAACACACTTCATGCGTTCAGAGACATTTTTTCCCACTTTTTCAACTTTTAATCTCTGATGAGAGGTGCGTGGGATATGTCTACTTCTGCCGGGCGGACCAACAACAGTGTGCGGAGTGGCTTCCTCAGCTTCCCTCTCGCGCCTGTGGAGCGGTCAAGCTCACATCACGGGAAGCTGGACTAGACCTGGCAAATGTAAATAGAGGGAAGTTCTGTTTACAGGTATAGTCAGACTGTCAGGTATTAACAGGTCTCAGGCGGTGCCACGCATATTTGTCGAGAATGGACATGGAAGCGCAGAAGCGCGTCGAGAACAGTGTAAGAAACAGGCATCATGTTCTCGTCAGCAATCTCTCGAGTGCAGCTGCGTGGGGTCAGCTCTTTTGACTCACATCGTCTAGTGTCTCTCCGCGAGACACACAAATGTCGCGTCGTATCCCACTCAAAACGCGCGACTGAGGAACACACACTGCGCTAACATCATAGGGCTATGAAGGGGCAGTTGCCTGTATCTAATACCGCAGAGGACTGAGATAAAAACATGTATTAGACAGCGTATACTGCTGCACTTGAATCTGTAGCGACTCTTAAGTTGCGAGGCCTGGCTCATGGTCTAGTGCGCACAGAATTTCTCCATGTTGTACTTAAGTTTGAGTGTCAGTCTTTTAGAGGCTGCTATCAGCACGTACTGACTTATGCGCGAGAAGTGTTGTGCGCGTGGAAACTAGGTGTGCTGCACGACAGCTGTATAAAAATGTATGCGAAGGTCAACGATCACAAAGTCGTCTTTAATTCGGCTGAGGTCCAATCATCTTGGCCGCTTGCCTTTGTGAGGGTGAGGAGTGAAGCGAACGGTCCTCAGAGGGCGATGGATTTTGGAATGGTCAGTGGAATAACTATCTTAACAGGAGGCGATAGCGTAGAAAGTATGCGTTTATTGGCACGGCAAAATGTGCGACAGGGGCATCTGTCAGTACAGACTTATGATTTCGGACCTCGGTATACCATTAGGCGTTCATATCGAACGCCATACAATAATGCCTATCAATCTAGCAGTGAAGTCGCTATCCGCTTGAGCCTTGAGTGCGTTTTGATGTCAGGTGATTAGATTTGAGCGGAGCTGTATATTTCTGTATTGTTCACTAGACGAAATATTCAAATGAGGGTTGAAGGGCTTCACCGCCCAGAGTTCTCCAGCTAACTCGCGGAGTGATCCAAGTTGCAAATAGTTGCCAGAGTCAAAGTTTAGAGTTACACACTGTCGCGAGAGCTCTAGTGAAGTTCGATATGGCTCACAGTTCGGTAGCGAGACAACTAAATGGTATAATCATTCCGTCGCGCGTGTCAGCTATCGACAATGCAACTGCTGGCAGGGCTGATAGGATATATAAAAAAAATTGATTTGAGTAAAGTTAGTAATGGGTAAGGTCACGCATGTTGCACAAGCGCGGCACACCAGGCATGCAGCTAGGCGCGTAATTCCAGCAAGTGATGTGGCGGGCGCAGCGAGGTGGAGGGCATCGACGGTGGGTGACACAAAGTGATAACGATCTGTGGGGGGGCTTATAAAGAAATGGCTGACGTTTGTCGTTCGCAGTCTGTTTAACACTTCTGGGCAATATAAGCCGTCATTACGATGCGGCGAAGGGGGGGGGATGGGTATGTTCCTCGCGCTGAAAATAAGCAAAGGTCGGGGAATCCAAAAAGCGGCTGAATAATGTAACAGCACTTCGTGGCGTTCAGGACATTCTTTTCACGCAGGCTTTTTTCAACTTTTAATGCTCCGAATGAGAAGGAAGCAATATTAAGCGTGGGAAATGGCAACAAAACATGGCAAATATATTGGCATCTGGCAAGTGCCGGAGCAATGGATTGCATGTTAATGGAAAGTTTGAGCGATGCAGGAGGGGGGGAGTCAGGGGTCGTTCGATGCAAGGTAAATAAAACGGAAAACGGTGTTCCGTCTAACTGTGCATAATTCATACTGAATTGGCGCTGTTACTGCATTTCCTAAACTATAGTTTTAGGCAGATTCTATGTTATAGTACGGGTACTAATGCCCATAACCAAGCTATCGTTTTGTATTTTTTATTTGTCGCTGCCGATGTTAAGGGTGGACTCAGAGTGCGAATCCTGGGCGCAACGTCTAAAAAGTGTATTGTGATCGGGCTGCGGTGAAGAACTGTGGGGGCTGGATGCGGGCCCATGACACTGGTCTGATGTGTGTTGTCAGCGGGTTAGAAGTTTACGGGCCCACGGCCGCAAGGCCTGGGTTGCGATTGCGGTGCGGCGCGGGCGAAGTGGTGTTGTTAGCAGTGGTAACACATAGGCCGCGTTCCTCCCGCTAGGGTTGCTTCATCTATTATGATTCCATCAACATCGCGGAGAATGAGTAGCTCGGTGAATTAACAAATTCCGTTCCCTCCATGATGTGGCCAGCCCGGCTAAGCCGCGCTAATGAGAAGGGGTGAGAAGATAAACCAGTCGGGTCGTCCAGCTGACGCCGGACGATCCGACTGGTTTATAATATAGCTAGGCCATCCCCCACTCCTTCAACCACAGTTCCGCGCTATCAAGAGTGAGATCGCCCATGCTTACAACAGCACACTACAGTGTGCAGAAGATTTGAGTAAGGATGTCTTGTTACAGTCAGTGAAACTGGAGCAAATCACGGAATCTTACTCGATTTCTAGAAATTAGTTCATACTGTCCATGTCTCGAAGATGGAGCGGACACGGTAGCGTTCTCATTTGAACAAGGTGAAAGATGCGTTTTCAGTGGGCTTTCCTAGAACAACTTCAACCTGTTTAGTGCTAGACAAAAACATAATTATGATTGTCTCAAAGGATAATATGCCACCAGAGGCGCAGCGCCGAACGGTTCAATTGAAGTACGCAGCCTACTCTGGTATATGGAATGCACCTCGTTCAGCTACACTACGAAATCAATCCAGAGGAATCTGAATGGCCTCCATCTTTCTGACGGCATTATTACTTAGCCAAACTCAAACATTCAATGTGCCACACTGTAAGCCTCGCCTCATGGCGGCGGCAGGTTAGGATGACGAAGCCGTGACTCATCTGAATGTTTTCAGGAGGCGTGATGAAGCGGCGGAAGAGGCAAGCGAGGAGTCGACTAGAGAGAATGGAGCGAAGTGCCGGCACGGTCCTCTACTCAGGGCGAGGCCCTGCTCCCTTCCCATGAAACTTCAACGTATCTCTACTCTTGTGCTCGTCACCGTCTAGTTCTCTTACCTGTGCTCGTTTATGCCCTTTTCGCGTTGTATCGTCAGAAGATGCAGTTTCTCACCTTTTATTGAAGTTGTCTTGTAATTTGTTTGCTCATATCATTACGAATTCCGGGTTTAATTGTTTCGTTGATGTATTGCAGATAAAAGTAGTATTTTCTATGGTTTACGGTGGACGTTGAACGCACCTTTCCTGCGCGTCGCTAGCTCACTACACAACAGTAAATCACAATTATCAGTTTTATATGATAACTGCTGTTTAACGCCGCAGTACGCGTTCCGAATGTTATCACAAGAATGCTGAGTTGTGGGCAAAAGTCGTGCCCCAGGCGGGAGTCGAACCCGCACCT
>MU951515.1:0-10646 GCA_036418165.1 Cooperia oncophora
GGTTGACAAGTGGTCTCGATACACGTTGGCTGGTATCATTCGTGCCTTCACAGGTCCCGACTTGAAGTCTCGACACTTTGATGGGTAGCAGCAAAAGTGCAAAATGCCCCCCCCCTCTTCGGACTGCGCCGAAAATTCATCATGGAATGTTGAACACAACACTGCTAGCTACAGCAGCTGCAGCACTATGACCCATACTACACTACACTTCAGAGTATCCACTCGTTTTATTTCTGGGAAAATCTATCAGGAATAATTCAATCATGAAACCAGTGTCGGCAGTACTTTACTCCATCAGAACTGTGCAGAATTATCTTAACTGTGAGCATGCTCTGATTGACCCCCGTTCAAAGATTATAATATAAATGTCATAAAATGACATTAATCCACGGTGACGGAGAGCAACGCAATGTCCATGGTGACGCAGCTGGTAATCTGCTCTGCTTCTGAAGATAGCTACTCGTTATCCAAACCGTCTTTTCGGTTTCGTCTTGAGCGAGGCATTCGCAGAAGATTAGAAATCTATATCGTGCTAAATAGTGCCTATGTATTATAGTAATAATTATAATTTCGACCGTGTCGGTGATCGGAATCGAGAAAAATCACCTCTAATTTTGATATTGAAATGTATTGTGTCAGCACTTGTCTAGCACTGTTCGTGGTAGGTGTAGCGGTGCCTCCTATAGAAATGCTTGGTACCATTTACTCTGCACTGCCCCAACAAAATCAGCCCAGATTTTTACCGAGTTTCTCCTACGAAGGCAAGTCTAGATGAAAAAGTTTCACCAGGGGTACAACACGACACTGGGTGGAGTGTCATCAGAGAAATATGGAGGAGAGGGGTACAAACGACCGCACTGGGTGCTGTGCCTGTCTGCACCCTTCCCCAAGACAGTAGTCCTGCTCCTGCTCTGCTAAGGGCGAGCCTTAGCAAAGAAAAAAATCATAGCAGCTGTAGAGGGTACTGTCTCGTTGGGTCTTATTGCTCTAATTGTCTTAGCATAACCACGCGCAGGGGTCGAAACAAGCATGTTGTGCTCGAGTGTATCGCGGGCGCCAGACGGTTTCAAGCTAAGCGAATGTGATGTTGGTGTACGGGAGGTCAAACTTGTCCTGAAAACAAGTTTTCGCTCGAGTGTGCCCGTCGGTAAGAAACAGGCTTGTTTTAAGAACATTGGCGTAGCAGCAGTAAAGGGATAGCAGTGCCAAAGCTCCCCTGCGCTATGTTGCATGAAAAGAAGCTTTTGAGGTTTCGTTCTCTGTACTCCACCAAAGGCATTCAACTCATTTTTGAGAGTGTAAAAAACCCTTCTGTCTCATTGAAAGAGCAGTCTATAGCCATTACCGCATTGTGATCTTATATCCTTTGGGAATCTTGAACCTCCCTCTTTTAATAGCACCTCGTTGACTTGTATACTGTTTACGAATTAAACTTTGAACTTTGTGTTTCGTTTCATTAAATCCAGTGTAAAATACACAACACAAGTATTGATTTTTCCCTAATCTCTTTCTCCGGCAAAGTTTTTGAGAAGATAATACTACTATAATAGTATGAACTCTTGGGCGGATCATTCCAACAAGAACGTGGCTGAAAAACTGATCTCTCGTCTTTCCTTTTATTTACTCTTTTCATCATGTCGTTATTTACTGCTTTACTTATTAGTTTAATTACTAAAAACTGCCGGTCAAGCAGTTTTCGAGCAAAATGAAAGCATTCTTCGTTCGCTGTCAGTTTCGTTAAGGACAAGTGATGTACCCTACCTTGATTGCTGGTTAATTAGTGCTGTTAATTTGTTTGTAATCGGGAATCCCAACCATGTCTATTCCAGTCAGTTAGTCGTGAAGCGTTGCGAAAATCATGTTCAAGTGTAGCTAAGAAGGCTGATCGTGTGAAAACTTACTCAAAATGATGCGTGACTTCCTTCGTAAAAATTTCAAAAGGCACACTAAAATTCATACGCAGGCAAAAAAATAGTGTCTGCATATTTAGTCGCTCAAGTTGAGCATGTGTTGATTTAATTACCCCGTTATTTATTGATTTGACTGGTCAGTTGGCGAGAGCGACTATGGAGAGACAAAACGGAAACAGAAACCACTAAGGACTAAGCCCTACGGAATCGCTTACAGAGCTCGCTAATTTGGGCCTGAGATAAATTTTTTGAAACAGTTGGTTTTTCCTGTTTCCAACACGCACACCACGTCGTTGGAAGGGGCTCCCATTGAGAGGTCGTATAAGCTTTTTCTCTTAGGGAGGAGGCAGGGAAATGTCCTTGAGAAAAATTCTATCGGCAAGTGTCCCAAGAGTTATTTGGTGGGGACGACCCACCCTCGCTCGAAAGCAACATTTCGGAGAAAAACGAAACGTGAACGTTTAAAAGAGTAGGCAAGATTGAGGGCAGGATGTAGAAGGGGAGGTCGTCAGAGGAGGAGTTCCCGGGGAAGTGCACTCTGCAGAAAAATCCTCCAGCTGCAGGATGTGCCCTGATTGTAATGCACCGGAATACGCGTTCGCTTGGCCTTGCATATGGAATTTTCATCAAATCGTGGTGACGTCGGTACGATCTCAAAGCGTATTAACGTGCGTTCGGACGCACACAATTTGGCATGCCGTAAGCTGTTCAGTTACCCATGTTTAATATAAGGCTGTGTTACACGGCTTTTGTACAGCCTGCTTGATGCACGTTTGATCATTAGCCCTTTCTCGGGCCTCCTGCACCCACGAACGGGAAAGGTGGAGGAAGGTATTCCACCTGTTTTCGTGAGACTCATAACTATAAGTTCAGCTTCTGACTCACTACCAACGCCGGCTTCAAACCTGCGATATATGTTCAGAAGTTATGAAAGCGAAAATGAACCGGCGGACACTTTTTTGCAAAACTGAAACGTCAAGCTCTCTGCACTCATCGGGGCCAAACTCAGTCCTCGACCGAACTACATTTCACTAATTAATATGCAAGTTGCGCCTACCCATTCGGACCCATTTTCATTGGTTATATGCAACAGTTTGTGAGATTGAGCCCTTCTTTTTTAACGTGAGGCCCTGACCCAGGTCTGATAGGGAAATTTTGCGCTTCAATAGCTTTCACACGAGGCATGATCCAACTAATATGGGATGCAAGAATCTAGTGGTTTTATGATTAAGTGTGACAACGCTTAAATTTTCGATGTCCTTGCACTTTCAAACACTTTACTCAAATGCATTAGTCATATTGACGGATGGGAAAATTACTTTCACTTATTTAAAGCGATTACGTGGGCAAAGAAAACGTGAGGTGTGAAATATTCCTAGGATTTTTGGAATTAGAATATTTGAGTTTTTGACCTTAGCAAGAGCAAGAATTCAGGGTAGCCCTAATCCCAGATGTCGCCCACCTTGTGGAGTTTTTGTGCCAGAGTTTCAAAGCTATCACCAAGCACCTCTTTGAGCTATCAAAGACGCTCTATCCCGAGTACATTGTCGGTTCTCATGTAGATTTTGATATTTTTAGCTTAAGGAGCGAGAAGTTTGAAGCGAGAAGAGAAGTCAGAAGCTTAAGAAGCCTTTTGCGTAAACAGAGGCTTTGGGATTACAGTTTTTCCGGTATTTTGACGTCGCCGAGGCTGATCTATCACTAATCTTCGTTGGACGTATAGCACACGCCCAGAACCCCATGGTTCAAGGCTTGGAACTGCCATCACGATTCCAAAAGACTGTGGTTAAGCAACAGAGGTCAGAAAGTCCGGCTTACCTATTAATGACAAGATTGGTATTTCACCAAATTGCGAGCCCTTGAGAACTTGTGTCCGAAGACTTAGTGACACTTGACCGTAACCGAACGCGCTAACCCACATCTTTCTCTCCGGGATCTCGGTATCGGCGCAGGTGCTCAGGGCTGAGCATCGGCCACGGACAATCGCTTGGTCGGTGCCCTTCAGGAACAAGTGTCCACACGACCTCTCCTGTTCTCAATCTCCTCCTTTACACGCTGTCTATCTGCTTTCGTGCTGTGAGACCGGAGAGCTGCATGACTTAAACTAGGCTTCAGTCCTACTCAAAATGTGCATAACATCATTCACAAACAATCCTTTGCCAAGCGGTGATTCGTTCGGTTTCTGGGAAGGGTCCATACGGTATGCAGTGAAAGTATCATTGAAACTTGCGCGGCGGCTTTACACCACAAAATAAAGCGAAAATTTTTGCTGAGCGTGGGTTTTCACTCTCAGTGGACGCAAATTTGTTCAGACATAACGTAGAGCAAAAAGCACACGGTTGCTGAAGCTAGAGGTCCTTGCCTTTCTAGTATGCACAACAGTTTTGCATTAGCTCTAATATGGCGAAAAATTCGCCCATCGCGGATTTTGCTGCAAACGTTTGCTTTAGCTGCAGCACGAAGGTCCCCCAATTATACAGCCCTCATTTATATCCGTTTTGGCTTTAGGGCTGGGGGGGCGGGGGCAAAAGGCCCACGGGGAAAAAGAGTGCGGGGGGGGTCCCCATTCTTTTAATTTACAAAGGGGGCCCCTTCATTTATATCCGGAAGCCTCGGGAGACATCTAATACACCTCTTTCCAGTTATGATAAATAGGAATTAAGCTAAGAGGCACTGATAAACTTCTCTAATGAATGCGCTACCCACTCGCCTTCCATTCAAAACCGCAGTGACGCAGAAATATGGATCTATGGAATATGGGCAAGTAACTTTCCGGGCCAGTCAACTGGCTCCCTGACGCATTTATATCATTGCAGATACCTTTACAGTTATTTATTTCGTAATGAATTCACAACTCGACGGACATAAAGCGTTCTATGGCGAGTCACAAATGCAAAGACAATGCTCCGCTACAGTTGTCACTGCATCCGGATCATTATGGCCGTACATGCGCCCGGCCCCTACCAGGGCACGCCATTGCGTTGTGATCATTTCCTGAAAAATACGACCCCCCCCCTAATTCCATCTTCAAGTACGACCCCCCTCCCCCCCCACCCCCCTACCTCTACGTTATTCTTCCCTAGATTTTTCCAACCTCCTACCACTTTGTCTATTTTTTCCCAAAAAGTTTCTGGTTTTTTTTACAAAATTTTGCTGTCGAGCGGGGGGGGGGGGGGTCGCAGTACCTACGTACGTCCCAAGCACGTCCAGCACTCTGGCGCTGGTGTAGCACTGACAATACGTACGAGGAAGGGGCGATGATAGGAGCTACGATCACCGCCCACAAGGGCCCCATGAATTTATAAACAAACAAGAGGACTCACGACGTGACGATTAATAAACAGATGAAAGTACATTCCTTTTCTGATCGTAGGAGCACATTTGCTTGCAATTGGGAAGCCCTATCTAGAAGTTACACCTTTCAAACACCTGCGTGAAAGCCCATGCATGGCGCATTGCATATGTGATGCCAATTGGCGCCCAATGGCCTATTACCTGATATGCTTGACGAAAACATGTGTTTCAGAAGCATACCAAAGTCTTCGAGCCAACTGGAGGTTTCCTGGCCTCGGAGGGGTTGATTTTTCGGTGTCGTGGGGGGTGATTACAAAATGATCACAACGGGGAATTTTTTCGAATAGTAGGTCTAGGAAGGAAATTAAAACCTTGCTGGAAAGTAGAAATCTTCAAGCTTCCGGCACAGTTCTTTTTTTACGAAAGGTCGTGTATGAAGCTTGCCATGGACGTCCAGCGACTCGCGGTTCGCAAAAATGATCACAGACGGATCACAACGATGATCACAACGGGGAAAATCTCTGGAAAACGTTTTTGAAATCGCTCAATTCAGGTGACAAGAGCCAACCTAGCTCTACTCATTCCCACTTACCCCTCTCCGATAGCTTCACTTTCAACGAAGTTATGGGTGTTCAAATGAGGGGTACTTTTCACGTGTTTGGCTTGAAATTGGCTCCAAACCGTAAAATAGCGCGCACCAATGCGCTTGTATGAGCGCTGACCGCGAACAGCCAAAATTCAAAAGTAATCCATAGTTCCGGTTCCCAGCTGAGCGGTGAGTTTTTTCTTATCCATTTTATTGTGAATTAATGGATTCTTTTCTAGATTTTGCGGATTAGTGGATTGGGATTTAGACCAGATGAGGAGGGTTGGTGGGCGAAGTGTCTTGAAGTTTTTTTGTGAGGAAGGAGGAAAAAGTTTCAGCAATATTTTTTTAGTTCTTGGCCTAGGAATAGTTCGATAGTGCCTAGTTCTATTTATTGTCATCTACATCGTCCCTTTTGAGCTTCTTTTCACTTGTACCGTGTATCACCGCTCTCTCCACTTCAACATGGGCCATGCGTTTACGACCCCCCCTCCATCGCGGGCAAATACGACCCCCCTGTTGTGATGATCACACCTGTTGTGATGATCACAAAGATGGCGTGCCCTGCCCTACCGGCTAATAATATACCTCCCGTATGTCGCAGATTCCGCGACGTACGCTTCACCTTGCGAGTGCTGCACATTAAGGATGCCTGCAAAGCAATGATACGGCACCCGGTATCACTAAACTCCAGCATTTATCCCATTAACTTCTGAGCGGAGGATGTGGCACGCTGCTGCAGCCGAGGACTTGTTCATCGCAAATGGAAAGGACCATCCTTGAAGGCGATTGCATGTTTTTCTTAGAGTTCCCCGAGATCCAACGTAACCAAATCTCAAACTTTTTCCGAAGCTTTCGATTAGCTTATTTTCTGTGCACTAGACGATTTGTGAAATGTTCAAGCCAGCGCTACGGCCTTCTTAGCTAAGTTCGGCACCGTACCTACTTCAGCAGCGAAGCCGGAACAAATCTGAAAAGTGTGTAAATGTTTATTGGTGACGCTTTCCTCAATCGAGGCATTTCATGCTTGTTCCACGCGTTTCCTCAAGAAATGAATAATACGAAAAAACAAAGTCCATTAGCCTATATCCTAGTTCCCAACAAGGTTCCGCTAACCATAAACCGAATCGTAGGCTCCAAAAGCGCCATCAGAGCACGTTGTACGTTGGGAACCGGTGGGTCGCATTTAAGCGGTGGAGGAAATAGAGCAGTGTCTGCCATTGCGAAAATCGTTAAGGCTATTGACTCCCTCACATGCCCCTTCCCATTTCCCGCTGCACGGCACTTTTAGGGAACAAGTGGAAGGAATTTCTGAAAAAAAAAACTTGGGAAAAGCTGTAGGAACGGAACAACGGAAAATTCAGGAAGATGGTAGGTAGGATTGGGAGATGGCAAGGGGAGGAAAGGGGATCATACCGAAGAAGGGAATTATGATGAGAGTCGTATTTCACGAGATTCCCCTCAAAGGGACGAGGTGCCATAGTCCCTCAACAATGTTCCCTTTTGTTCCTTGTTGTTGCACGCATTCTTGCAGTAGCATGTGCCTAGTACAAAAATCGCAATGAGATTAGCACGTTTTTGTGAATCATGCAAATAATCTCAATGGTCCCTCGAGGGTGTTTCTTGAGCGACACTGCTGACGAGACATAATGAAGCCTACACTACAAAATCATCAGTAATGACGAAAATCCATACGCTAAATAGAATTCAATCGTAATAATTCAGACTTCTTCGATCTAGCAACTTTTATTTTCATCAATAAAATGAAAACGACTTACCTGACTTCCAGCTAATGCCACAGGAATACGCCAACGTATGCTACCTGCCATTAAGTATCTAAGCAGGTAAAGTATTATAATATACATAACATTGGAGGCCCATCAGGATGTGGTTCCGTGGTTGCAGGAATGCAGCGTGCTAACTCAACAAGTGTTTCTTTTTTTTCGCTGAGTTGATTAAGCAGTGATTAAAGGATTAATGAATCACGTCTGATCCTGAAGGAAAAAGTACTGAATTTAGTTAAAAAAATTGAACTGTGAAGCGGCATAGCCGGGCCTTGGAGAGTATTGTGGGGGGGGAGCGGGGGGTAGGGTTAGAGACGTCTTTCTCTTTTCATGTTGACGTGAAAGCATGTGATTTCTTGTGAAGTTGGGAAATGGCACTCAGTCAGGATAATGCAGGCCATGCTGACGACGAGGTAATAGACCCAGACATTAAGAAGCTCACAGTATTTGGTAGGTTAAAACTTTTCAAAGGTTTCATCAAGGCTCTACAGCGGTTTTTTCACTTCGAAGCTTCACAACAGCACACGGGTTTCGCCAAGGTCTGAGAACTGAGACAATCATTTAATATAAGACGCCCCCACTTTTCCGTCCACGCTGAGTGATACCGGAAGCACTACCTTTTCGTTCTCTGTCTGGGTTTCTTTCCAAAAGCTTCTCTCTCAGCATCTCTCGTTCACACTTCGCGACAGCAGTGGCGATCGTCGATCGGCTCCGGTACGCGGTCAGAGTGCCGCCACACTCTATTACGTTCTTAGCCGCCTCCGCTTTTAGATACATATAAGAAAATCCAACTTGTTATACATTTTTTTCTCTTAATGGCCTACTAGCTGGAAACTGAGGACTTTCTCTACCTAAGGGATCTGGAATATACGGGAGGAGGTTTCACCTTTTATTTAGGCCAGGATAAGTGCAATTTCATTTGATAGGTGAGCTTCCCTTCTTTTGGTTTTCATTGTTTCAATTCATATAGGTGTCTTGATACTTGCTTACTGGCCAAACTATTCAACATCCAAAACATTTATAGTTTACAAGTTGAGTTCAAACAACGAAAAAAAGAAACAGGAAGGAACTCACTCAAACTCTAGTACCTGAGTCAATTGCAATTAAAAGAAGAAAAAGGCAGGAAATAAGCCAACATCTAATGATAGCACTCGGTCCAAATTATATTCGTACCGACGAAACGCGGCGATCACCACCGCTGTCGCGAAGAATGAATGCAGCCTTACTGCAATGGAATGGCCTATTTTACCTGGATGTCTAGAACAGAGGAGGGTGTTAGCATACATACTCACGAGGAATTTACCTTCGGGTAGGCAAAACGACGCAAGCTTTAGCATACATACATACATACATATATGTACCTAAATATAATACATACATACCGACACAACGATACACCAAGATACTGATTATCATGCGGCCTATCCGGACAAGTGGTCTGAGTTTGAGGTCTCGCCGGCCATTATGCGCTTCAAATGCAGTTTTTTTGACCTATGCAAGCAAGTCATGTAAACGACCCACAGAAGGTTCATCGACCTATGTTACTGCGGTTTTCGTTTCAGAAAAATCACAGATGAAAACCTTCACGTTCGTCATGTTTTGCTTTATGAGTTCCAGCTAGGCATAATATGAGGCCGCCAACCACTCGGGACATTTTGATCAGCGTCAGGTCTCTATGCTATCGCTCAAGCGCGGTTTCCACAGCGAGTTTCGAGATCGACCCTCACTGACTTGGATCGAGAAGGACACATCGGTTCAGGAGACCATCTGTGTTGGATTAGGACCGACTACGGTCCCTGATTGAAGCTCGTAATTACGAGTCAACTTCTGTCTAGCTTTCCTTGACTGCTCCAGAAATAACGATTGCTATAGGTTCTCAGTCCCTCGAAAAAATAATGAAGCTCCTGAACAACTCATGAATTGAGCGATCATCATAGGAACAAACGTATGGAGTGCTGCACACAATTTCTCTCCCAGTCCCCATTCCTATCGTATATTCTGGTTGAACAACGTTGTTTCCAAAGAGAAGTGGTGTCATTACGTGAACAATACGACGCGTAAGCATCAGTGGATAAATCCATCAGAAAGAGCAGAATCGGTCGTGAAATCCTATTAATTTGGTAGGAGGGTGATGCTGAGCGCGTGGTGGAACACTTACGAAATGTACCATGGGAACTACTTCCTCCCAATGCTACGGTGACCACTAAAGTTCACTGTAATCAAGCGAGAGTCAGGCAGGAAAAACTCAACATCTTGGCTCCGCAGCACGACAGTATACCTGCTTCCTGACAGTCTCGAAGTTTGTCTGGGAGCTTCTAATGCACTCACCGAACAGCCCTGACTCAGCTCCTTCTGGCTACCATCCCCTCCTGTTGCTTACAGCCACCTTGCGGAAAAGCGTCACGCTTCTCACACGGATCGTTAAGGTGACCTACCTTTTCGCAGCTCAAAACAGGAAGCTTCTGGAAACGAGGCATCCATCCTCAGCACAGTCGTTTGCAGTAAGCTTTTTTGGAGATGTTGCAATATTGTTTATTGATATTGACTTTGACCGAAATGAAATTTTCACTCAAATGGAATGGTCAAAATGACAAGGAATTCTTGGGACAACCAGAATAGTTGGATCCTGTGAACTTGCCTCTTATGGATTGAAGTTCTGCAGTACTTGCCAGTCAATAACGATGACATAATGACACGAATCACACATGTGTAGTACAGCCGGATCCCTTAAAATATCTCGGTATATCTCCATCTTTGCATTCCCTTATGGTCTCATATGGGCATGTCAATGTAAAACGTATTGTAGGTAACAGTATAGGACATAGTATTAGGTTCTCCAATAAGCAATCACTATTTTGACATAGTTTGACATAGTTTAACTTTTATTAGCCGATATGTTCTCCACGACAATCAACACCGTTTCCCCGTTATCCAAGTACTAAGGATGCTCGTCATAACGATAGTGAGAATGAAACTTATTTCGATGAGAAGAGATCGTCAAGCGATATTTTTCATTTTGTAATCACTTTTGAAGGTGTGCTTTTCAAGAGCGTGGCCATTAGAACGGAACAA
>MU951518.1:0-12239 GCA_036418165.1 Cooperia oncophora
CTCACGAGCCATCTTTAACCCACACAAGAATTCCGTCTTATAATTGTCGTAGTCCACCATATATGGTGACAAATCTTTTGATGGTATAACAGCCGATGGGTACATAGGGTCATGACCATATAACAGGAAGTGAGGACTTTCTCCAGTCGCTTCATGTGGCGCTGCATTGTATGCATAAACGATGGTGGGTAGGATCCTATCCCATTCAGCGGGCACAACCGTCTTTTTCCTGAGCATTTTGACAATTGTACCATTGGCTCTTTCCGTTATACCGTTTTCCCTGGGGCAGTACCCCTTGGTGAATTTTTGCTTAATTCCCATAACTGAACACAGCGCTTCCATGACAGAATTTTCGAACTCGCTACCGCGATCGGAAAGCAAAGCAGCTGGCCATCTACCCAACTCCAGATCAGTTGCTGAATAGCGCTTCCGCTACAGTCTCAGCCTTCTTGTCAGGTATGGGGTATGCTCCAAGATACTTTGTGAAATGGTCTACAATGGTGACTATGTACCGGTTCCCGCGACTAGTCAAGCCCATTTCAAGTAAGTCGATTCCGACAATTTCAAATGGTTTTACCGTTACTACCGGCTTAAGGGGCGGTATGTTTTGCCTCTTATTATTGGTCAAAAAGCAAATTTGACATTCTCTGCACCATCTTACCAGATCACGATACATTCCTGGCCAAAATACCGTTTTGCTGAGCTGATCATACATTTTGCGAGCATGGAAATGACCTCCCAGAGCTCCATTATGCGCTTCTTTGAACACTTCATGTCGCCGACTTTGCGGGACAATTGGAAGAAACGAACCTTCTTCGCTTATGAGCATCAACTGGCCATTTTCAATCACGAAAATCAAGGGAACTCAACTTCCGTCCGTATTTAGGGAGTCTTACCTCCTCTTCTCTTCTATTCTCTACCGCTTGAATTACCAAGCTGAAATCTGGGTCTTCTCGCAACTCGCTCAGCCAGCTGTGCTCTAGCACGGCACACACCACTTTCTCGTCTGCGAATCCAAACGGATGGGTTTTCCCGAAGGTCTACTGGACCCCGTGATAGTGCGTCTGCCACGCAATTCGCCGCACCCTTTACATGCTCAATGCTCAAATCATACCGCTGTACTTCCAGCGCCCAGCGCAAAACGCGAGGGGTGACGTGGACTCTTTTGAATAGCGATGTCAGCGCGGCGTGATCCGTGCGCACTATTGTATGGATACCAAAAATGAAGTAATGAAACTTCTTAAGGCTATAAATGAGCGCTAGAGCCTCCTGATCCGTCACGTGGTAGTTGCGCTCCGCCGAGGACAACGATTTTGAAGCAAAGAAAAGTGGATGAATAAACCCATCATCTCCTTCTTGAGCCAAAACCGCTCCAACTCCTATTCTACTCGCGTCCGTGTAGATTATAAAGGTCGGGTCTGATCCAACGCTTTTTCGATGTTAGGCTGACCTAGCACTGGAGCATTTGATAGCGCGTCTTTCAGTTTTTCGAATGCCTTACTCTGTTCTTCTGACCAGATGAACTTATTTTTAGGGCTCGTTAGCTCGTACAATGGCTTAGCGATTTCCGCGTATCTCAAAATGAACTTGCGATAGTACCCAGCCATTCCCAGGAACGTTCTTAGTTGGGCGATATTTCCCGGTATAGGGTATTCCCGGATGTTGCGAACCTTGTCAGGGTTCGTTCTTATACCATCCTTATCCACCACGTGGCCTAAAAATTCCAGGCTATTTTCCATCAGGCGGCATTTTTGAGGTTTCACCTTCAAATTTGCCTTCCGGAACGCTTCAAGTGTTTGCTCCAACACTTCTAAATGGCGCTTTTCACTTTCGGTGGCGATAAGGATATCATCCAAATAAACTGAGACTTCTGGTCCTTTAAGATCACCAAGAACCCGGTCCATTAATCTTTGGAATGCCGCTGGCGCATTTGTAAGACCAAATGGCAACACATTGAACTGAAACAGCCCCGAGGTTGTAGTGAAAGCACTTATTTCCTTCGCTTTTTCTGAAAGCGGCACCTGCCAATAGCCACTAGCTAGATCTAAAGATGAAAACCATCTTTTTCCCTGCAAACTCTGCAATGTCACATCTATGGGTGGCAAGGGATAACAGTCCTTTTTTGTTGCTTTATTGACTTCCCGGTAATCAACACACAACCGTGTACTACCATCTTTTTTAGCAACCAAAACAATTGGAGAAGCCCAGGGTGACTGGCTATTCTCAATTATTTTCCGATCTTTCAGGTCTGAGAGCATGTCATCAACTTGCTTTCGAATACCGAAGGGTACAGGCCTCGTTTTCTGACGAATGGGAGGGTGTCCCTGCACATCGATATCATGTTCTATCAGACTAGTATGCTCAAGCTCACCATCAGTCACTGCAAAAGTTTCACCAAACTTTTCTAGGACGCTAACAAGTTCATCTGACAGTTTTCCTGTGCTATGATTCTGCTGCATTATATCGATTAAAACTTTCATCCGTTTTGATTCTGGAAGAGCTACATGTCTTTCCATGTCAAGCATACCACCTGACACGTCTTGACATGACTTAGGCGGGATAATGGAACCATCATCCGACCATTCTCCAAGGGGCTCACCCTTATTGATTACCCATGTCTGAGAGTTACGATTCGCTACCGAAATGGCCGTATTCCCCTCTCTCAACAAGCACACGCCTGAGGTCACCCGAGGGTCCCTGGACCAAAAAATCCTTTGACCAGACTCTCTAGAGCTCTCAAGTTCAATGTTTGCCACTGCTCCGCGGTGGGTATGACAACCCTTCTAGAAGCCTTTGCATGTTCCGGCATACTAGTCGCGCTGCGCGACGGGTCTCTGTCGCACTCAAATCTGAGTTGGATCCCTAAAGCATTTAGAACGTTCGTTCCTAAGAGCAGGGTGCTATCCTTGCTTTTCTGGACATGCATGGCTACTCGAACTTTATCAGCCCCCTCTACGCTTATTTCCGCGTTCACTATTGCAAGGAACTCCATTTGGTTGCCTGACGCGTCGAACACCTTATGTTCGCAACCGTTGCTTACCAGCTCTACTTCGCTGTCTATGTCAAAGCCCCTGCTTTTAGCTTGTTTGAGGAGACCAGCTGGTAATATGGAGATCACTGAACCAGTATCTATCAATGCTCTTACTTCGATTCCGAAGATTTTTGCGTCGTATAGCGTTGCGGCCCCGGGGTTTCCCAACCACTACGGTGCCCGATCCTACCGCCAATTTTTGGCTGCGAACCATCCCACACCAATCCTCTACGAAAGTGGATAATGATTTCCTGGGGGCACGTTCCTCCTTAGAGTTCTTATTTAGACCCGGGCCTTTTCCGCCTGGAGGGTGACCCTTTGGTGTCGATTTATTAGGGCAAGAGGTGCTAAAGTGACCAGTTCCGCCACAGTTAAAGCATTTCTGCAAAACCCGATCTTCATTGCCGGAGGTTGCCGCTTTCTCAGCGAACATTCTCTTTTTGAAGGGTTTGAACTTCTGTTCATCCTTTGGGGGTCGCGCTATTTGAGTCTTTTCAAGTCTCAGTGCAACCCTTTTAACAGCATCATATGCCTCCCCATCTTGGGCCTCTAAAGCCGCTAACATGTGGTAAGAATCCTTCCAATGTTGTAGGCATGAGTATAATTTTGAGGCTAAATGGAAATCCCATCAGTAACCTTTCAACCATTCTTCGGATCGAATCTGCGGAGATATCCTCCATGCGACAGCAGAAATCCCCTACCGATTCATGGCTTCTCATCCTAAGCCTATCCCATTCATCAATCACTTTGAGCTTCTCGCAAGGGTTACGCGCTAAATCTAAGCGCCCGCCCTCGCCAGCTATTCCGGCAAAATCACCCTTTTTAACGCTTTCTGGAAGCCCTTTATACACTGATCGCGCCGATCCAATCAGATGGTTTACCAACACATCACGCCTATCTCTGTCCGACCAAACTGTCATGGGATACTTCATTTCCAGTGCTCGCAAAAAGTCACTGAGGGAACCCTTCCCATCATATTTGGGGACTTCTGCTATGCTTTGGGCCTTGAAAACCTCTTTAAATACACTGAACATCCCGTTCATGGCATGGGAGATATGACTAGCCTCAGAGTTGTGCGAGTTTTGAAAGACAGAACTCGACTCACCGACTGTCGATGCGTTGGAAGACTGCCGACAGGATGGACTCGATCGTCCGCTGGAGATTGACCTCTGGCGCCTCGCTGTCCCAACGTTCGTTCCTTGGCACACGGGCTGTCGGCTCTGGAAATCGGTCTTATTCCCACGTTTCAGTGATAGAAGCTGTTGACTAACAGCCGACCAATCTACACAATTGTTTTTCTCACCTTGGGCTTGCATATCTGGGCGTACTTGATTCAAGGACGTTGCCAGCCTCGCCGTGAGTTCGTCTACTTGGCTCTGCAACTGACAATTTTTATCTATCAGGCACTGGATGCTCTTTTCTTGATCACTTGTTAGTGATCGGAGCCTATCCAACTCTGAACATTGAGCTCTTACAGTTGACGAGACCTCTGGAATTTCGCAGCCGAATTCCTCCGCTAGGCTCTGCATCATACTACTATTGTAACTCACAATTGGCAGAATTTTGCGCAATTCTTCTGGAGTTATCGAGATTTCCTCGAAAATAGTATGAGCTGCTCGGCCAATAGCTAGCCGAGCCTTTTCCCTAGCGGTCTCCACTGTCCCTTGGACAGTTTCGAGTATATTCTGCTTTTTCTGCGCAGATAAGTTGCGTATCTGCTCATCCAGAGTGTCCCGCAACCGGGTAATAATGTTATCCAAAGCATTGGATAAATGAGGATCAGTTGTGCTTACCTCAATCTGTGTTCCGGAGTGGTTTTCCACAAACGTCACATCCATGTTGCTTTCCGTGATTTCCACAGACTGGTTAGCTGCTCCGCTAATCTCAGACATCTCTGAAATTGAACCACGATCAGTCGATTCGATGTTGCCAGGCTTGGCTCTCATGTGGTTAAGTGTCTAGTGGGTTTTTCCCCCGATTAACAGTCGAATCCGACTGATGAATCAACTTGAGAAATGTACAGAAGAGAATAGAAGAGAGATTTATTACAATGAGATACAAAGTAGAAAGACAAAAATTATTAATTACAAAGAAGACGAGCTGGCCTAGACTGTCAATAGGCCTATTTATAGTAAGTGGGCGTGGCCGTCGAGGGTGCTGCAGCCATCGCCCCTGTTATACCCGGGGATATGGCAGCTGCATGGCGTACCCGCCGGTGCAGCCCCGTTTTTACGACCGCTCAGACAGGCGCGGCGTGGACTTTCGCAAGTAGGCCTCGAACCCGAGTACTATACTATTACATATGACATTACAAACAACAACTGAAAAACTTTGTCACGGCTCGGAAAAAAGTTTCCTCAAAACGAGGTGCGATCTTCCGCCTCCTCCACAAGGATTCACCAAACGATTCTGTAACATTCTTCTTTCGCGACTTGATTGACTCGCTTGTATACGATTGGGACCCGCAGGGATGAAACCTAAACCACTAGGGGCTACTTCAACTCGAATTGAGATGCAAGTCCCCGTTTTTGATGCCCAAATATCATTTTACCACAACAACCAGTGTATCTGTCCGTTTTGATCGACTTGTCAACGCTCAACTTGGGCGTATCGTAGTGATATGGAATTTTGTTATTGGTACGCCCGGTATGCGACAGCAGACAGGCGGCAATCCCATACCGGTGCTGTTTATTTCATAAAGTTCATATGTCCTTCCTCCTACAGAACTACTGTTCCACCACTTCACTGTTAAAGGGACAGACCAATCACGCTCAACAGAATAGGGCACATCACCCCTATAAGGTGTTTCACCCATCTGGGGACGAGCTATGTCAGCGGTGTTATATTTGTGTGCGCAGTTGAAGTGTTGGGTTCATTCTGTGCGGGACCTGTTCTGTCGTTCCTGTTCTTTCTTGCTCTGTCGCTCTTGCTCCCCTCTTCTTCCTCTTCCTGTCTTTGGCCTCACGCCAAATCAGCAGTGTCTTGCATGTTCCAATAAGCGTCCAATACAGGGGTCTTATATGGGGCTGCGGGGCGTCATCGACGTTCCACTCACTAACTTCTTCACTGAACAGTCAGTGTGTCTATGAACAGTAGCTAAACCTTCTTAGGCTGTCCTTTGGAGCGCTCTTCCAACCAAAGTGAACCACTGGGCATCTTAACGTGGCACTACCGGCGTAGTACCACTGGTAGATCACATCTTGGCGTTGAAGACGCATTTCGCCATTATATGATGGGGGATCTCATTCTTCAATTTGTTCGATTCGCGTCTCAGAGGGTGTCCACCTTGCCGTGGGAACCGGATACTTTCCATCTGGGCGCGAAGTTACAGCGGGTCCTATATCAATCAGAGCAGGGGTGAGGCGTTACGTTCATTCGATGTAGGACCGACCTGTATTCTTTCGCCGTTTCGTTCCTTCTAGAATAGAAGTTTCTTCCCATTCTACCACACCCTGTCTATGGTCTCTCGTCTGCACAGCACCGAATCTCTTCTTGAGAAAACTAGTCCAATCCAGGGGCCTTATTCAGGGCGTCCTCGACGGTGCCGTACACCCCTTCCGCCAGTAGATGGTTAATTAACATGGGCGGTCCTGATGAACCAAAAGAACACAAATTCCACTCGCAAATAAGAGTCTCTACGCTGCAGTGGAGCCATCTGGAGTTGTCTCCGAGGGTGCTGTTTAAACCCAACGAATGAGTAGACCCCCTAACGTGGTCCCAGTGTCCCCGAATATCAGCAAGATCAATTGAATAGACATGAGAAGGTGAGCGCACGTACTGCCTGGGTGCATACCACAAAACAACATTGAAAACAGCAGTCATGTGAGGACGTCGTAATGAAAGGAATGCGTTGGTGGTCGTCGTCGCCACAAACGACGACGAGACAAACACATACACCCCTCCCATCATCATTGCACACACTCTGAGACGTGTGGCTAGTAAACGACGCCGCTATTATACTAGTACTCGTATCATGTCACTCTCTCACTCTCTACCACTAATGCTGTACCCCTCATTAATAGTAGCTAGTAAAAACTGAAATGCCAGAGAAATAGATAAGTTTCTAGTTAAGGGATGTCTAGCGCAATGTCGCAGGGTTTGCAGGGGTGATAGGCTAATAAGCTCTCTTGGAACTTGCTCCTTATATTCCAAAATCGTGCCTGTTTTTGCGCTTTTTTTCCGGCTGATTGAATTGCCACTAATGACATTCCCCTAAGCAGGTTTTCGATTCATTCTGGAGCAGATTTCTGAAGGAAAGCGTCTACAGTGTAGCATGGTACATCACTAGGTCTTCAACTAATTTCTTCTAGGCCAAGTGCGCAGGAAGTAACTGATTTGGAGTTTCATTGGTTGAAGAGAGGCTAAAAGGCAGATATTGAAAAAACGCTCCAACAGATCGAGTCCCATAGCAACCTATAAAGCCCTATATGGCATAAGAGAAAAACAAAAAAATATAAGAATGGCGACGCATGAAGTGAATCGAAGACGAACTGGCAAAGAGAATTCGTAACGTGGGGAATTGTAGGCGAGGGAGGAGAGCAAGTGGACGAGCTGCGTTGACCTCTATGAGCATTTTTGACGCAGTTCGGCTTGGTGGGTACAGGTGGTGTTGAACAGGCCGCTTTGTGCAGACGTGTACCAGTACCATTGGTATAATCGTAATCGTCGCGTGTTCAAGGGGGTATGCGACCGAACCAGTCTGCAGCGTTCCCACCACTGTTTATTTTCTTCCTAAATCAACACCAAAGCGATCACCATTGGTAGAGCAGGGCAGCAAGGGTGGGATCATCCCGCCCTCTTCACGCCCCTCCCACTAGCTGCGATGTTAGAAACGCTGAATTCTTGTAATCAATGTTGCTCACTTGTACCAGTACTGCCCAGCTTCACAAGAAGTTTTTAGGTCTGACCAACAGATCTATACGTCAACACGATGTAAGAAAAGGATCTAGCGGATGTGCAAAATGCCCCCCTGAGCCGAACAGCACCATTTTTTACATAATGGCAATCGTTTTCTCTTCTCTGCTCCTCTCTCTCTCTCTCTCTCTCTCTCTCTCTGCTCCTCTCCTCTCTCCCTCTTTCCGAAATGATATGATTTGATTGCCATCGCCTGTCAATCGCGCGAGCGCGTGTGAAGGCGTGGAATGAGCCACCCTCGTCCGGCCTTTTCGCCATGAACGTTTCAGGAAAGAAATTAATCAGTCTGTAAAAATGCCGAGGAGCTCATCCCATCTCTCGTTAAATCGTCCCGACAAATGGCTACGATATTGACTGTACATTAATGATCCCTCTTAACGATAAGGCGTGTAAGGGGGTATGGCCCAAGCCGATCAGGACTTCCCATTAGTTGTATCGGGCTCAGGATGACATCACTGGTGGAAAAAGGGAGCCCTGGCTGCGCTGCAATCCGCGCCGCATTACATGTTTGCAGGAATGGTGACTGTATGTGACTAACGCGCAAGTTTCCATATAGTAGAATTAATTTCCTGTTCACTTCGCAACTACTCAAAGAAGTAAAAGAGGTGGGCGGAGTTTGTAAGATGAGAGAGTCTCTTTGCTGAAAACCACATTTCGGGGGTGTTTTCAACTACTTTCGGTTATAACAAGTGAGCTTTTACTTCTTCGCTCTAATCTTCTATACCTTTGTTGCGCAATGGAAATAATTTCATGTTTCACTTCGCCGGGCTTGGAAGAAGGGGCCTGGAAATGGGAGGAGCTTCCGAAGTGAAGTATATATGAATCTTCTTGTGACCGGTTTTTGCTGCAACTGTAGTAGTATGTATACCAGATGGTCTTGTATTTTCCGTGCCCTGCCCCTGCCGAATCTTTTTTCTCCTTTTTTATCCCTATTTCCTCTCTCATCCAATGCCTCTAGCCTCTCGCTCGTGCTCTCTTTTACTTCTGTGGCTCCTGTTCAAGATGTTATGAATGAGGAGCAACTCATTCTTTCTTGACCCATTCCAGCCTGCTGCAGGCAATTCCGCTAGTTTTCAAGCAAATATCATCTGGATTGGTGCACTTTTTACGAGTCTCTGAGTTTTTTCTCCTCCCGGAAGGTCTCAGTTTCGACGAAAAGATGAGAATTAACGGCAGAGGAATTAGCCGTTTTCCTGGGCTCAACTGAGCTGTGTTCAGAAAAAAAACGGAAGCACCCATTTTTTTTCAACCGGTGGAATTTGCGGCCGATAGATGGGCGAATTGTCGCCCAGCGCGTACTATCGTAACCAGTTATGATATTTAGAGGTAATGCATTCACGCAAGCCGCCGCTGTCCGCAATTTCACCCGATCATCCCTCAACGATTTCTAGTTTACCTGGGCGAAATGTATTCAGTCCGTTGCGGCCAAATGTTGCGATCGAAGAGCACACAAGCACCTCAATAGCGTGTGCTGTCTCGTCCTCCTTCATTGAACGCTACCCCTCCTCCCCCGTCTTCAATTACCCGTTTTGCTTCATCACGCCAGCGCTTTCCTCATTACTCCACGAAACCGAAGAATTTATCACTTTTTTTCTCCTTCATTTGTGTGAATTCTCTGGATTTTACAGCATTTATGAGCCTTTCGGCACCATTTTGCTCTCCCTATGCACAGGGAAAAATCCATCCTTTTTTGCTCTGAAAATAGCTTAACACGTGGTGTGAAAAAACGTTCATCCTATTGAGCGCATGCACTTGTGGATGTGCACGCTGATGTTTGTAATGTGTAATAATTACATCGCATTAGGGGCGAGCTTCCACCCCTAATGCGATGCCTTCTGGGCTATCTGAATGGTTAGGAAATGGATGCGATCGCTAGAGCACGTCTCGTTCAGGATAATTTTTGCTAAACTAGCAAAACACAGTCCCCCTCTAATGATTTTCTTCTCTACGCGACAACTTTTCCCCATCGTACCTGCCATCTCCTCACCCCGAACTTCTACCACTTTTTCGGAAATTTTTTTTCCAATTCCTTCACTGCTTCCCCGAACACTCGTCGAGCGATGAGGGAGAGGATACAGATCGCAACCGAAACAGGATGGACTCGAGTCAACAGCTTGTATGCGCGAGAACAGGGATGGGATTCGAGGTCAACAGTGTGATAATTTTACTCAAAGCCGAGCCACGAACTCCCGTAAGATTCCCCGTCCCGCGGTGCTCCCTCCTCGCTTACCTTAGTGTGTCTGGGGATTCTCAGCGGATGTCCTGGTGACTGATAGTCCGATCTATGGATCCAATGCCATTACTGGGATGGGCGATAGTTGAGAAATTGAGGGACAGGACACATCATCGGTTAGGGAGTCCGTTTATGTCGAGTCCTCGTTTTGGCAAGTCCGTGCGACCCCCCCCCATCTTAGGAGGTCGCTTGATACGACCCCCGTCTGTGATACACAGAAAGCCAACAATGAAGGAGAAATTTTTTTGGACCAAATACGCCATCCCCCTCCCCCAACGGTGATGTGTCCTGTGAGGGGCTATGAATCCTCCTGTTCAGGGTCTCTCTCTCTACTTAGCTCGCCTGACAACTCTGCATGGCCATGTACTGCTTGCTCTTCGCATTTTAACCATTTTGAGCATTTTTAAAATATGGAATGGAAGCAAAGTCTCTATTCCATATTTTTTTCATTTCCACCGCTTCCTCTATCTATCTATTGCGGAACGACCCTCTCAACCTTCGAATGGATCTCCTTTAGAATTCCATTCAACAGCTCCGGTATGCTGCCCATCCATTTCTTTTTGCAATTGCGTTTCAGTTCTTGTTTGTCGCAATCGCACCATTTGTCATTTCACCTTGTCTCGCCGAGTTATGCTCCGCATCGCTGGGATAGCTGGCATTGTAGAGCGACTCTTTCTGTTTCCGGCGTGAAAGGAGTGCGCGACGTGACCCCACAAGGCCTGCTTGAAAATGCCGAGGGCGCAGTTGAGAAGGGAGGGGGGGGTGACATATTGCACTTCTGCTACTGTTCGTCGTCGTTTCCATAGCTTTACAAGAGTTGACAAGGGCTTTCCCTTTATATTTTGACTGGATCACTTTGTGGCTTTGTAGGATTTTGAAGATGTCTACTTGACGCTTCCACAGGACAACGGAAGTAGCGAAAAAGTAAGTACCCTCCCCTCCCCCCCCCCTCCAAGCCGAATTGCGCCACACCAAGTTCCACTTGCTGCTGGAGGACTGTTCCTTTACCGTCCATCATAAACGTCACAAAGTATTGCATTCGAAGGCACATTCAACGCAATCGTATGGGTGTAGCCACCTGAACCCTGATATAGTTCATGACTTTCTAGGTGGAGCAGCTCTCTTAGCTAGTCCGATGAAAACTGCGCCAACATCTAGCTTGTAGCTCCTCTTACTCCGCAGCTTGAATGTGTTGAACCACATCCACTGGACCTTGTGCCCTTTTGATTGGTGGGCCCAATTATGGTAAAGTTGAAGGGCTTCTAGGAGTAAGGCCGCGGTTCAAATCACTCTGCCCGCTGGATCAACGTGGAATATGCCTTCAACCCCAAATTAATTACAGAAACAGGGGTAATAGCAATGTCCATGTTCCCGTTGTTGGAGAGAGTTTGCATGGCCAGCAAATCTTCGCCAGAAAGATAAGACAGGATCAGCTGAAGAGAGCAAATCATCGGACTGCTGTTATTCTACTATATTTTCCAGCTAAAGCAAAAGAAAATGAAAATCAGAAATATAATTACGAAAAAGTACTATGATACCTTAGTTACCAACATTTTTCTTCCTCGTGCGCTGTGGCCCGCTAGGGATTCCAGAGAGCCACCTTCTTCTAGGTGTGCTCGACACTCTCCTTGTGGGCGTTGCTGGGCCTAACGCTGCACCTTGTTCGCTGGTGCTCTTTTCTTTTGGTAAGTGGGAGAGTGTGGGGACAGATAACGATCAAGAGGCGGGCTCCGCCCACACATAAAAAAAGATAATTGTGGAAGTTGCCTGTACCGTTTCCCTGCGAACAGTTTCCTAAGAGGTCAGACAGGACTTCGTCAGTTCAGCTGAAGTTCTACTGAACGCCAACGTTTATTAGATTATTGCAAATTTATTAGATTGAATTTATTGAAAAAAAGTTCGCGAGCTATTATCTTTCCACGAACACTTCAAGGAGGTTTTTGGGGGCTTCGTTCGTTTTTGGCAACTTCAGCCTTTCCGTATTTCTCCATTGCGAATTAATTGAGCAGTTGTTGCCGAACAAAGTGCTGTTTTGGTTCATGAGGACAGGGTACAGCATAG